>JAFMOC010000004.1:3232500-3507500 GCA_019802505.1 Corydoras sp. C115
ACAACAATATAGAATTTATCTTATTTCCTGTAACTGTAACATTCAAATGCATGAGCTGTCTGAGAGAGCTGTCTCCAATACAATAAACAATGAAAACAATAAAGAAAATTGCTCTAAAATGATCATCTAATTGCTTTTTATGATATTATCCATGACACACCCCCCAAAAAAAATAAAAACTAAAAAAAAACGTAATGCTACACAAACTATTTTCAGCCGTATGTTTGTTCACTGGTCAAGTAAGCATTTCAAGTAATTTATTTATATAGTGCTTTTTACATTGTCACATAGCAGCTTTACAGTGTTATAAGCCTTTGAACCCCCAAAGAGCAAGCCAAAGCAACAGTGGCAAGAAAAAAACTCCCTGTTATGTTGTTATTTTAAGGAAGAAACCTTGTGAGGACCAAGCCTCAGTGGGGGACTCATCTCCTTGAGCGGCCGGGCAGCAACAACAGTGTAGGACAGCCATGTACAGATTGTGTTGAGATCAGGTGACCCGTATATAACAAATGGTAAACTATACAAGTCCATTGAGGGCATCCTGCAGGACTGCCAGTCCAATAAAAATCCAGGTTCCATTCAGTAATTTAAAAAAATGGTGATCAGTTATGTTGTTCTATAGTCTTCTCAGTGAAAATAAGTTGCACTGTTATTATTTTTTTATTTAACAAGTTTTTTTATTCAACAAGTTGTATTAATACATTGTTTAATGAAATCATCAATTCGATGATCTGCAGATGTGTGACTAATGAAGATTTTTTTCTTATTTAGTGGAAATTTTCTTCTTATTTTTGTATAGTTTATTATACATTCTTTTATCATTTTTTTATGCAGTATGAATATTTTTAGTTTAAGGTTTTTCTTAGTCCTATTAAACCATGATGAACTTTTAAAGAATATCTTAGCACTAATAACTTAAATACACCGTAATTGACTAATTACTGAATTTAACATGTTGTGGAAAAAAACTCAGTAAAGCACAAAATTATAAAAGAATATTTATTTTTTTATATTTTCTGTTTTTAAGATTCAGACATTTCTGTTAACATGCTAGTCAACATTGAATTGTCTAGTGTCTAATATTAATATTTTCTTCAGCTAGAAATATTAAGATTTTGGGAACCTTTTTAATTATTCTTTTTTTATTTCATATGCTTACTTGTTTCTTATTAAGATGAAAATAAGCAAAATGTAATTTAATTAGCGCTGTCTAACTCTTGAGACCTCAGTTTCTTAATGTACATACAGCGGAGGGTCTTTCAGCTCTACACAGTGTAGCACTGGTGCTTTACAGTTCTTACGGTTCTTGTGTTTGATACCTTGATCGGTGGACAGGGATCAGGGATGTCCTCCCCTCTCTGCACACAGTCCAGAGACATGTGAGACGGGTGAATGGGTTGTACTAAACTGTACTGCATGTGCATAGATCTATCTGACCTGTAGTGCACTGGTGTCCTGTCCAGTGAACCCAGTAAATACCCAGTTAGGCTCCTTCAAACCTCGAGACCATAATGAGATGTCGTTGAGAACATGAATGTGTCTTTTGCTTTGGAATAATAATAATAATATATGTATTATTATTGTTAGATATGAGTTCATGAGTTGTAGAAATGGAAAATGATAGTTTATTTACAGAAGTAAAAAAATATTTTCATTTAACCTTACAACCTTATAAAAAAAGTGTGTGTGTGTGTGTGTGTGCGTGTGTGCGTGTGTGTGTGTGTGTGTGTGTGTGTGTGTGTGTGTGTGTGTGTGTGTGTGTGTGTGTGTGTGTGTGTGTGTGTGTGTGTGTGTGTGTTTATTTGTTGGTAGGAGAGAAGGATGTTTAGGTAGCCATATAAAGCTCTGTATGTCTGTGTGGCTGTCTTTTTATTTTAGTATTGTTTGTTTTTTATTTTTTATTATTATTATTTTTTTTAGTTTTTGGCTTCTACAAAATGAATAATCCTATTGCTTCAAAATGCCACTCAGTCCTACTGCATTTATAATTTAAAGCCCCCCACAATTCTCAAGACATTGCTATCCTTGACTAGTGTTTTTGTTTACTGTTTTTTTTCTTCTTCTTCTTCTTCTTTTCCCCCCTCTCTCCCACATAAGGGAAACGAATGCGAAGTATAGATTAGCCTTGGGTCAAAAGACACCTTCATTGTTTTCACCCACCTCTCCCTTCAGAGCAGGTTAAATTAGGTTTGATTTTTCTCCTCTCCTTAATGCTGCACCTTCGTCTGTTTTTTCCGGGTTTTCATCAGAGACCGCATAGCTTACGTACGCTTAGCTCCTTTTAAAACCGTACTTTCCCTTCTCTGAAAAACATGTTTAAATATTTAGCACCCGTATCCACAACTGTTTGACACTTGTAATTTTGCATCTTACAAGTCCCAAACAAACGGCGCAGATCACATAGTCAGCCTAAATCACAGCTGTCATCATTATTCACTTTGCCTGTGCTGTCTCATTGAAATAATACGGAATCTTCTGAACTTTGAAAATTGTAATAGTGAGTGCCGCTGTTTGATATTTAACAAACGGAGAGTAAAGGGAGGAGAAATCTTTTGAGTGGTGGCTACATTGTTCCTTGCTTCCAGTTAATAGTGTACAACTGAAGTGTAATTCTGCTTGAAAAGGGGAGCAACAAAACAAAAAAAAATGACATGAATTCTTAGAATATCTTTGTAGAAAATGGAGATAGTAGATAAAAAGGCATAAATGCATAAGCAGAAATGGAATGGGGCGTACATGAGCCCGTCTCACAGACTCACCAATATTTACCATGTGCCTCTTCGTTTTTAAAAAAAGCTGCTGCTGAACTATATTAACACCAGAAGGCGAGGGTTTTTCTTTTTGACAACCTCCTGCTTTTAAGCAAGTAGATTTAAAAATACTTTTTTTTATTTGGGTCAGCCTGTCTGGGTTGGATGTGTGAATGATAATGATATATGTGAATGCAGGTCTTCATGCTGCTTAGTCTGATTCACTATTTGTAAGTTGGCCTGCTCATATTACTGTGTGAACTTCCCAAAAGCTCGGAGACAGGACCTGCCACCCTCCTGTGTTATAACTTATGACATTGCCCATGTCTACACCTAACAGAGCAAAGAGATCCTCCCCTTTTAGTAGAACACCTAGGATATTTCCAGCTCTCCTTTTCCAGCTTTTGAAAAGAATAATTTGCTTAGCGCCCGATCCTTCTAGGATAATGTCGTCACCGCAGCCTTGTGGCCACCTTCACCCTAGGCGTGCTCCTGTATGCTTGCAGCCCGAGTGTATGATTCTAATGATTCCCTCCCACAATGGAAAGTGCCATCCCCGAACCCCCACCCCTGCTGCAAAAGACACTGAGGAAGAGGGAAACGAGCACAAAAAGGAAGAGAAATTCAAGGAAAAGCTTTGAAGTGGCTTTTCACCGTGAAAGTCTGCTGGCCGTCTCCCCGAGACGTGTCACCTTTGCCGAGAGGGAATAGGGAAATCACGTTTTGAATGGTAATGATAACATACTAATCACTTGAACTCTTTGAAGCGAGCTGCTCTGTCAGTATCCCTAGCTGCCTCGTGCTCCTAGGCACACAGGCACACATGCGTGGTCTAGGTGTATTAGCTTAAGCACTGCATGTCAATACGTCCCCTCTGTCTCAGCCGATCCAGAGGGGCTCATTAGGCACAGACGACTCCCTTTTCCCTGTGTGTACGCCACCCCCATCTCGTCTTCTTTCTCATTTTCTCCCTCTTTCTCTTTCCTTCACTTTCTCGGTCTTTTCTCACACGGTTCCCCCGCCGTCTTTGTTCCCCCACTCTTTTCCAGAACTATTAAAAAGTATTACTGCAATTTTAAATGACACCTGTCATTGAGAGGGGGGAGATAGTGACTTTATTTTCCTTCTCTGGTGTCAAACCTTTTATAAATGTGATTGTGTTGGAGTAAGCATCTGTTTAGGTTTAAAAATTGATTTCTAACTCAAACTTGGGTTCTTGGATGCTGTTGATGTTTATATTAAGAATAACTTAACCAAGGATATGTTGGCATTAGCTGTTATGGTAATATGAAATGCTGTGGGTGTAGTGAGGATTCATACAGTTTGGTGTACAGTAACTCACATCTTACAGATGCAGAGAAGATCTAGCAGGTCTGACCTGACCTTTCATTTTAAAATAGGAAGAAACTGAAGAAGCAGCTTCCCTTTGAGAGTTTAATGTCATTACTTTCACTGTTTGCAGTTTACTTTGTTCTGTAAACTCAGTCTCGCGTGATGATGGAGCTCCTGTTCACATGTTAAACGCGTTGGTATGACAAATAAATACAATTATATTATCAGAATTTAGTTTACTGATATATTTTACATATAACATTCATTAACAATCAGTTTTAGTAGCTATTTTTTTTTTGGTAGCTGGTCTCCTTAGTTGGTGAATAAAACAAATTCTAAAATCCATTAGTGATTTTATTTTAATGCAATAATCTATAAAATATAAAGATGGTGCAAATTAATTAATAACCATTTAAAGGTTCTACTTTAAAGAAAATTCCTTTTACGTAATTCATATAGTTCAATATACATTCTTTATTTAATGCAAATAAAATGTTTGTCTGTTCTAGTTTTATTAAACCATTATTTACCTTTTAAATGTACAAAGAAATATAAATTATCCAGCGATGGATTGGCGCCCTGTCCTGGGTGTATCTGCCCAGCGCCCGAAACATTCTCCACTGGATGGGCATGGGGAACCCCCCCGCAACCCTAGTAGAAGATAATGGGTGGATGAATATACAAAGAAATCATTTTTTATTGAGCAACTTGATGTTTTTTTTGTACGTGTACGTTGAAACTTGCCTGCAACACACTTTTAAAACTAGGATGTTGCAGGTGGAGACACTTAAAATATATATATATATAACAAGTGAGAATATTAGGTTTGGGTAGAAAATAACTATACATGTCAGACTTGGACTTTGGAATCACAGATGGGTAACTCACCATTTGCACCAGATTTTATGATTTTTGCCGTAAAGTTTCAAACCATTCTTTCTAAACGTGAGGTTGCAAAAAAAGTTGTAGGTCTTTCATTACATATTCTACATAATTTGGTGAAAAACTTTATGGACCAGAAACCTCTGTTCCTGTAAAGTAGCATGGAACAAGGAAACTGACAACAGTACAGAGTTCTCTGACACCTAGTCATGATTTCACAGTTGCAAATATGTGCCGTGCTCAGATGAGTCCTTATTTAAGCTTGTTTTCAGAAAATCATTTAGAAGACAAAAATGGACCATATAGAATGTAAAGGAAATGAGCAAAAGTCAACAACTGTCATGGTATAGTGTGGCATCAGTCACAGTAAAGATCTCAGTAGATGTGGAGGCATATGGAACTATAAAGACTACGTGTTTTTCTTGATAGTGCAATATTTCAGAAGAACATTACTAGCCTTCATTCTGCACGTTACAACAGCGTAACATAGACACTGAATGCATGAGCTTGCCTGGCTAACCAGATGTTTCCTATAGTAAATATATAAAGTATCATAAAGAGAACAATCTGGTGATATTTATAAAAGTACTCTTAACTTTTGTGGGCATATTACAGTCAAATTCCACTTTTTTTGTTTATATTATATATATTATTATATATAAACTGGGCGGCATGGTGGCTTAGTGGTTAGCACGTTCCCGGTTCGAATCCCCATCTGGGTGGAGTTTCCATGTTCTCTCCATGTCCGCGTGGGTTTCCTCCGGGTTCTCCGGTTTCCTCCCATGGTCCAAAAACATGGATCAAGTCAATTGAGTTCTCCAAATTGCCCCATATAGAGTGTGTTTGTGTGAGTGAGTGTGTGTGATAGATTGGCGCCCTGTCCTGGGTGTATCTGCCCAGCGCTCGAAACGTTCTCCCCTGGATGGGCATGGGGAACCCCCCGCAACCCTAATAGAGGAAAAAGCGGAAGATAATGGATGGATGTATTATATATAAACTGATTTGACATAAATCACTAAAAGTTCTGTTTACAAATGCACTTTACATATGACGTGTGTGTGTGTGTGTGTATATATATATATATATATATATATATATATATATATATATATATATATATATATATATATATATATATATAATATCAATCAAACGTTAATATACACATGAATATCACAATAATTTGGCAAATTGTTAACTGATACTATTGATGGCTTAATAATTGGAAAGCTGTGGTGCAGAATAACTTTCGAACTTCTTCCACTAGCAGTGTAAATGTATTCCTTCTCCATTAAAAGCTCTGCATTAATTATACAGTTTGATCCGTTATGCAGGAGCAGAAAACATTCCAGCATCTTCTCCAAATGCAGACAGGTCAAAAAATACCTTCATGTGACTAATGTAAATGTATGAAATATAGGATTTAATTATGCATGCATTAATATTAATTTATTGCACCAACTTACTGATGGCACATACCCCCTGATTTTTTAAAACTTTTACCCAGTTTTACTTGCGAACACTCAAATTTGAAATTTTCTTTTGAATAACAGTGCCCAAGTATGCCGGCTGACATTTCTCCCTCCTCCACATGACAAATGTGCTGGTGGGGTTTTCAAAGCTTAAGTAAACAAATCGTTAGATGTGTTCTAATATTTGGTTATCTGAATGAACATCCCCGTTCCAAGCTGTGTACTGAGAAATTAGCCTGCTGCATTTTCATATTAAACCTGCTAGAAACAATTTCATGCCTCAAGTACCAAAATTAGGGGAAATATGTGCATAATGAGGTTTACCCAGGCTCCCCAAATCTGTACTGATATTAGCTAATCTGAAAGTAGAAGTGCTAATTTATTATAGCTCAATTAGCCTTTCCTCCTGAGCTAAACTCTGCCCCAGTGCTGAATGTGAGGTAATGAGATCCTATAATGATGAACACCTACAGAACAAATCTGTGGCTGGCGAAAAAAACCTCAATTAAAAACAAGCTGTTTGCTGCGGACCGTCGCTGTTTAGCATGCAATTCAAGCCCCGGATCGCGTGCCACGAGAAATCCGCAACGCGTTTTTAGTCAAGCCGTTTATTCGAATATTATCGTGTGCTGACAGTATTGAGAAACGTCCCAGTCAATTGTGTCCTAGTCCTTTTAAGTCATTCTACTTCTTTCATTGTGTTCTCTCTTTGCTTGGTTTGTTTCAGAGAGCGCATCTGTTGGACAACACAGAGAGGCTGGAAAGGTCATCTCGCAGACTGGAGGCTGGCTACCAGATAGCGGTGGAAACCGGTAGGCATTGTGGGTAGGGGGTGAACGATAGCAAATTGTCTCACTCATATGTGGGTTAGAGAGGGGAGAAAAAAAAAGGCCTTGACGACTGGTGACATTTTCAGGAGCACATCAAAGGCAGGCAGGGAGAGCGAGGTGCATAGAGGAGCTAGCGTGCAAGCTGCAGCTCAGCATTAGGTGTACACAAAAACACACAGTCTTATCGTCCATGCAGCCATCTTCATGTTTGTGCATGTGTGCGTGAGAGACGGATGTTTTCGAATTGGTGTGTGTGTGTGTGTGTGTGTAACTGGCAGAGGATGTATGGTTGGCTGGTACTGATATAAAAAAAAATCTTTCCTTAACAATTTTGTGGTTCCAAAAACAGAGTCAAAGTGAAGCCCAGAACATTTTAATGAACCTGTATCTAAATAAACCATGCCGAACATCGTGTGAATATTAAACCTATTTTTAGTGAAGATTTCATCTTTAAATATAAGAAAATGAGCTAATTTAGATCAGACGTCGATTAAATTGGTAGGAATATTTTCTTCCCCCGATGCTGTCACTGTGTTATCGAGGCAGAGTGTATTCCTCAGAGACATATCAAAGCTCCTGCTTCAAGAAGCTACTGGCTTTCTTTGGCTTCCGCTGTAGTTTTGAAAAAGTTTGTTAATTTACACTATAATGGCGGTGTGGCTTGTGTTCGACGTCGACCGTGTTAATAATTCAAGTCGAGAAAGGGTTGCGCAGACCACTGGTGTTTGATGTTTGGTGAGGAGAACTTACAAATTCATAAATACAATCTGCATCTGCTGCTTAAAAATTTAGTTTCATTTGTTTCAGATCATCCACAGCTCCTGCTGTATTTCTCTGCTTCTTGCTCTTCCTCCTGCCTCCCATAATATCGCCACCATTTCACAATGTGCAGAGCCTTTGTTAGTTAGACTCATTGTATTGCTTTGTGACCGTTGAGTTTCCGCTTGCGCTGGTGCATAGCAAAGCCATGGCCTGATGGCTCTAACAGCAGCATCAGACACCGCTGCTCCTCTTAAAGCACAGCTTCTGTGTCCTATGGGTCCTTCTAGACCTACAGAGTCGCTTGTTTCCTCCTCTGTTCTCTGTGTGTGTGCTGTGAGCACTAAACAATATGTGTTTGCTCAACTCTGTTCTGTGTTAACCGAACCATGGCAGAGCAGCGGCGGTTGGTGTGGCTAATCCTTGACCTCATCACCCTGGCACTCGAGCCCTTTGACCCAATCATACACACCTGCTACTGATGTACAGTCATTCAAAAAAGTGTGTGTGTGTATTTGATGATGATGATGTAAGTACACCTTCTTTTAAAGTACCTCTATCTCAGTCACTGTTGTTGGAGTTTGCAGTAATATTTATATTGAAAATCATAAAAAATAGTCTTTTTTTGCTCGAGACACCCCGTCTTAAATTCTTTTTTCATTTTTTGAGTGTCTGTAATTTAACACATCTTTCATAATGAGCGTATTGAAATCTTTTCTTAGCAGATCTTGTTGAACCATCTTAATGTAAAGATCAAAAAAAAACAGGCCTTGTGTTTAAAGTCAGTTCACCAAAAAAGAGAAATTACCAAACATGCACAGAATTTAAGATTCACAAATATAATATATATAATATATTATATATAGGGCACGGTGGCTTAGTGGTTAGCACGTTCGCCTCTCAGCACTAGGGATTCCCGGTTCGAATCCCCATCTGGGTGGAGTTTCCATGTTCTCCCCGTGTCCGCATGGGTTTCCTCCGGGTTCTCCGGTTTCCTCCCACAATCCAAAAACATGGATCAAGTCAATTGAGTTCTCCAAATTGCCCCATATAGAGTGTGTCAGTGTGAGTGAGTGTGTGCCCAGCGATAGATTGGTGCCCTGTTCTGGGTCTGCCCAGCGCCCGAAACGTTCTCCCCTGGATGGATATATATATGTATATATATATATATAATTGTAATTGAGAAAGAGAAAAAGAGCATTACTTTTGATGTAAAACTTTCTACATTAACTTTTTTAATAATAAGTTTTCAAAGTGCATAAAGGTGCAGACTATGGTGTCTCATATCACACGTGAATATGTACCATTTGTAAAACATGTCAACTTATCCTAAAATAAAATTTTATTTCAAAAGCTTATTATTAACAAAAAAAACCTTTAAAAGTATGAATGAAGAAAAATGTACTTTACAGATGACAGATACTTAAATATAAACAACACCAAACAGCAGATATGAAAATAGAAGTTACAGAGAAAGAGCGAGTTGCTAACAATATTAAACTCGCACCTTAATCCCAGTTTAAGATACAAAAATGTAATCAGGGCAATCAGTATTTCCAGTTTAGCCATCAGCATGTCTTTGGAATGTGGGAGAGGACCCCCTCGACAAAGGGAGGACATGCAGACTCCACGCAGAAGGGACCCAACTGGGAATCAAACCCGGGACCCTTTTGCCGTTCTTGTTCCAGCACCAGGAAATTAATTAAACATGTTTACAAACTAAAATAATGTGTTTACTTAAACTTAAACTTTCCCTCAGAGGGTTAATTAAAGCCAGCTTTAATACACGCTTGAACATGTTGCAGGCTTATCTTTGTTTTGCATGTTTCATTTCCATTGTGCTGACAGATGAAGTGTTCCATGTTCAATTTACACTTAATAATGACATTAAGAAAAAGTAAACACAAGCGTTTCATATAAATAATATCTTTCAAATATTTCAGTTCATTGTCCCAACTAGGTTCTGGACAGTACCAGTGGACAGTTTGTGGTTCTCCAGAAATATGTGTCAGCCTTTGGTGCCTAAAGCCAAAGCGTGGTGTCAGGCGCACTCCAGGCCTTAAGAAGAAGATTAAATCAAGTATGAGATGTCATTAGGGGAGATCACTCACCTTAAAGTAACACGATGTAGAATAAGTCAACCTGGAGTCAAGAAAGAAGAGCTGAAGTGGGCAATTTAAAGATATTTAAACCCGAACTCCAGAATCTCAAAACAGCCAACCGATTTAAAATCATAGAAGTGTGCTTGCTTTTCTACGGGAGCGTGATTGAATATTTTTGCAGTTGTGTTGTTGAAGTTAAGACTAGCAAAGTGATTGTAATATTGTCTGAAATTGCATCACACATTTGTTTGGAAGTCACTAAGGGAGCTATAGGGCAGCTATTGTGTTTTATTTATTCATTGGTTGGTTTGTTGTTCGTCTTCTTAGATTTTTTTAATCTTTACCTTTTATTACTTTTGACGTTGGTTATTATCTGAAGTCTGGTAAACAAAGCAGATTTGTCTTTTTAGTTCCACATTTGGAATTGGGTTGGATTGCAGCACCATGTGCTCAGGCCCAGATCTATTTCTGTGTGCTGCGAGAGTGCATACCTTTAATTTTACATATTGTTAAAAGGTTTGCATCAGAAGGTGATTATTATATTGTTGTTCCTCATTTTTTTATATTACTGTTTATTACATATATTTTTCAACGTGAGCAAAAATAGACTGAATATAAACAAACCTTTAGTAATGCAATAAAAAAAAGAATTCCTCAAATGAGACTAATTAGCTACCTACAGACTAAACACAAGCACCGTTACTTATAATTAATTAACTTAGGAAAAGTAAATGAATTTGTGCTGCTTTAAACTCAAGTACACAGAAGCGGGTGGAGCGATGCTTAGGGTTGATCAGGACCCGTGAGAATGGCAGCGTGGCCTTTGTGCGAGCCACAGCAGTATCTGCTCCAGATCAGATCGATAGTGCAAAATGAAGGCAGCTCATTAGGGATTGATTTCAGCAGCATTTAGATAAGCAGAGCGGGTCGAGCAGCCGCCTGTGGGACCCTCACTGGAGCCCAGGGTTCACGCAGAGCCAGGTAGAGAGCAGCTCCACAGGTCATCAACTTTATTAGCACCCGGATAAGCTGATTAGACCTTGTCAATCAAAGGTGCCAATGACTCAATCGAGAGCCTCTCACTTCCTCTCTCCAGCCCTCTCTGGCTCTTTTTTGTGATAAATCATTGAAGCGACCAACAAAGCACCAGCCATGCCGGCTAAGTTAAGCAGCCCTGCAGTTGTCACCAAGGCAGACGTGAAGACCCTGTGATGATGTGATGACTATATTAAAGAGTACATCAATTTGTTTTACAGCAGTCTGATTTCTCTGCGCTGGTATTAAAAGAGCGAGCGTGGGGGGGATGCGGCTGCATCATTGAAGGCTTCACGCAAAAGCCAAGTGTGTCCAAACAGGACTACATAAAACAACTGCTGGCGTAAAGAAATAAATAATCATGTTTTGTAAACATAAAACCCGCTGCTCACTTTTAAAAAGCTTGGCATGGCATTCATGCGTGCTTCCTTTGTCCATAGATATCAGAGTGCTGCAATAACTTGCATGCATTTATCTCTTAAATATATTTATTTATTGACTTTATTTATTTATAAACACACACATTATTTATATATATAGACACTTTATTTATAAGCACACATATACATACACACACTTTTATATATATATATATATATATATATATATATATATATATATATATATATATATATATATATATATATATATATATATACAATATATTTATTGATTTAAAAAAAACACACACACACACACACACACACACACACATATATATATATATATATATGTGTGTGTGTGTGTGTTTATAAATAAATAAATTGTCTTTATATATATATATATATATATATATATATATATATATATATATATATATATATATACACACACACACACAATTTATTTATTGATTTATAAACACAATAAATATACACATAATATATGTGTGTGTGTGTGTGTGTATATATATATATATATATATATATATATATATATATATATATATATATATATATATATATATATATATATATATATATATATATTAGTTTTTTTTGTGTACTTTCAAGAATAATATATCGGAAATATATTTAAAATACATACACACACTCATATACACACATATCAGTATATATATATATATATCCAGCTATGTATATACATATGTTGAGTAAATACATGTTTCCTTCTCAGCATTTTCCTTGTACACATTGGTAGCAGAATTCTTTCTTAAGTTCGACATTAAAAGGTAATAAAACTTGTAATATTGTCTCACTTTTAAAATACATTTTTAAGTAGTACAGACTTATTAAATGTTTTAGCACAAAGCCATCTCTAAAGAGGATAATTTGGGTGAAGCTGATTTCCTTGAGGTATAGCGTAGGAGCTTTGATTTTGTAGTTTGATGAAATCTGAATGTTGTGTTTCAAAAAGAATATTCACTTATTTGATAATTGTTTGATTTAATGGAGCTAAGCCACAAGGGCTGAATATTTAAAATTCTCAGTCTCCGACAGGAACATCCAGATGGAATGCATTTTCATTGTGAAATGTTTGGCTCCTTCTTTGCCGTGGACTTCACTCATTAACAGCCAAGTGTTTCTAAGCGTTTCTTTCTTTTTTCTTTTGCTTCCCTTGTTTTCTGCACCGAGCTCGTTGTGTGCAAATTACAGCAACTTTAGTAGGACAGCAGATTTCTGCATGTCTGTCTAAGTGTGCGCTCGTGTGGACGCCAGGCTTGAAAATATAACTTTATAATGATATAATGTGTTATTCTCCCCCCCCCCACAACTCTGTAAATCTACCCACGGGTGAGCTGTTTATCGCCCAAACCCCTGGTGGATGAAAGGCAACGCAATAATGATTTTTTTTCTCTCCTAATCGGGCCTTGTCAGCGAGGCGTCTTATCGTGGAGAGGAAAATGACACCGATCCTATCGAAGAGCCCAGAGTCCGAGTCTGCGGTGCCTCCCCCCACCAATCACAGTGGACCCGGCATTGCCATATCTAGCACCGCCACAAACGGCAGGCGACGGGTTTTTCATCTGGACTTCAAAAACGGGCTTCGTCATTAAAATTGCACCCGCGTTCGGCTGCGGGGATCAGCCGCTCCGGAGTGAAAATGGGATGTGGGAGAGGAGGCTCGCTAAATGTGCTAATTCTGCCCTCACGTGTTTACGGCTTAATTTTAATCGGGCCCACCAATGAGTGGGGGGGGTGACGGCAACAGCCTCGTATTGCAATAAATCGCCATTATCTTTAACGCTGAAGGACTCAGCTGTTCCAAGGATTTAGGGGTCCACTGGCAACAGTGTTTTTTTTTTTTTTTTTTTTTTTCAAACTGAGGCACACAAAGTGTTTACGCTTGAACTGTGGTAGCTAAGGTGCCGTCTCTGGGTTCTGCCTGCACAAACAAAAGAAGAAAGTTGCACAATGGCGAGCCAGTGCACATCCTCTCACTGCGAGAGCTGAACCAACACACTCGAGTAGTTGGGGGTCTTATGTCTGAGTTTATATCACTGCGATTTGTGATAGTGAGGACTGGTGTGTACCGAATCAGACAGTTTTTTGCTAAGATAGCGTGAGATTTTGAATCAGTGAGATTTTGATAAATAAGAAAATTTTGATGAGAACTTTATCTGAAGGGGAAAGTTAAATGCTTGGGTCACAGAGGAGAAGAAATGACATTTCAGTTTATAATATTAAACATAACTATACAATTCATTTTCTCTTCTACAATAGAATAATTTAACAAAAGTATTTTTAGTGTCTTAATAATAGCAATTAAGTACTGAGCTTTGAGTTGCTGTTGGGAGGATTTTACAATTAAGTTTATATAGGTTTATATATATTTAATAATAATAACATTAATTAATAATTATATTGACTGTTTATTTGTTAAATATTTCCACATTTGATTGGCAGCAATGAATAATGCAATTCTAATATTTTAGTAATACAGTTCAATCATGCTATGGATTATATGGCTCAATAATATAATAATTTCAAATGTAAATATTCAGAATATTAGTAATATTTAAGTATTTAAATATTTAACTGACTTTATTCAGAAATGTACAAAATAATTAAAGCTGAGAGTAAAATATACAGGCCCCCCTTTAATACAGTACATGTTATAATTCATTTATTTGAACAATACTTATAATTAATAATTAAAAAATTTAATAATAATAATAACAAATTTGTGTTACGCTGTTTGTAGTTTTTCTAGTGTTTAAATTAAAGATGAGAGTTTATCCAGCTGTAAAAAAAAAAAAAAAAAAAAAAAAAATATATATATATATATATATATATATATATATATTTATATATATTTATATATATATTTTTATATATATATATATATATATATATATATATATATATATATATATATATATATTATATATATATATATATATATATATATATATATATATATATATATATATATATATATATATATTTATATATATATATATATATATATATATATATATATATATATATAAATATATATTTAAATTCAGCACTTTCTGTAAAAGTATTCCTGAACAATATATGCCATGAAGGTTGTTCATGTTTACTGTTTTAGAATATAATTTTTCCATCTGCTGCTGTCTGTCTGTCAGCTGAGTGTAAAGTTGCATATGTTTCTATGCAGTATTATGTCTGTTTATATTTGCACAAATGGGCACAGTCAAGTCTCTGCCAGCCACCCACCCGTAGATTTTCCATTGACCTTTGATTGATATAGTGGAAGCGCGAGAAAGGCTGTCGGAGATGCTTTGCGTTAAATAAACTGATTTGGAGGGAAATTGAAGACAAAAGCGAGCTCCGTGGACCCCCATGGGCGCCTCCTCATCGGTCGCTTTAAAGAACTGGCACATCTAAGGCACATCTAAGGCTCTGCCATATATCCAGAAGAAAAGTGAAATAAAGTAAAGTGAGAAGAGGAGGTGAGGGCCCGGGAAAAGTGCCACTAGCTTGTCACCACGGGACGAGGATCATAAACGGTAATTGTGTGATGGGAGTGACACGCTGATGACAGGAGAGTGAAGGCACTTAAAAAGGCGAGCTAATTCACTAAGGATTCTTCAGGACTTGGGTGGCTGAGACTGGCAGAACGGGAGCTAGTCAGAGGGAGACTTCTCCACGAGGATAAAAAAGGCATAAAGAATATTAAAGGGCATTTGTTTAATGCATCACCAAATACAAATGCAAGTGCTTCCGCTATTAAAAAAGATAAAAATGCATGTTGAATATTAGCTTTACGTTATTTCTATTTGTGCTTACCGTCATTTTGCAAAACCGATTCATTTGAATATTTCAACTGTCTTGCGTAGTTCAGTTTGTTGTTCCGTACTGAACCCCTGCTCCGTCTAAACTCGTATGTCAGGGAAAATTTAAAATATAAATTAATATCTAAATAAAGGTTAGATCATTTTTTAAATATGACCATTCTAGAAAGTTCTAAATGTAAAACGTTCTGCCGTTTTTTAAAAAGCTCGGCGTTGCATTGATGCTTCAGTCTATAGTTGTTGGAATGCTCCAGTAACATCCTATTATTCCTTCATCTGTCTTTCTTCTTCCTTCCATTTCATTTCATCATTTCATTTACCTCTCAGTCCAGACAAACAGCAGAGACAGAGCTCTAAATGAAAAAGAAAGAAAGAAATACATACATTTCATTGTTCATATTTTAAGTGAGAATTACCATTCATTGCATTTCACAAAAAAAAACTAATTAAAATGAAATTTGCTGAGTTAATATACACTTCGTTATGTCAGCTGTTTCAATCAAATCCAGTTTATTAAATTTAGTATTCATTTTACTAAAAAGAGACAAAGAAGTAAAATAATTATATCATAAATATTATTTCTTTATATTGTATATTTTGTTACTGTTTTTTTTTTTTTTTTTAATTGTTTTAATACTGGTTCAAACTGAAAAACATTAATCAGCTAACAGTGTTTTTCCTGTTTAATTTTTTAATGTGTTAATATTGCTTTAAATTACGTTGTATATGTAGATTAATTCCTGTGTAGTGTAGTTCATAGAGAACATGTATATAATCAAAACATTAAAAAGTTAATAAATAATATAAAGATCTATACACATTACACTTAATATAAATCTGTTATATATATATATATATATATATATATATATATATATATATATATATATATATATAATGGCCAATTCATACTTATTAATTAATACTTCTGTCAGAAGTGGTGTAAATTAGGAGGAAATCTAAAAACATATTACTGTCCTCTTTTGAGAGCTTTGGCCTGTGGATATTTAGTCCTGAAGAAGGAGTTCATGCGAGAGTTTTTTAAATGCTGATGCACTGAATGAATTGTGGGCCACTATTTGGGTGTTCATTAAGTGCTCATCACTCATGGGCTGCGATGGGAAAGAATAAAGAGCATCATTAGCGCTGTCCGTCTGTCCCTTTAGCAGCTGTGTGTGTCGTGGTGCCCCTTAAAGTAGCTTCCTCTTTAGCGGCTCGCGTCCTGATCCGGGGCGGCCGCAGGCTTAGGACGCCCGCCGAACATGAAACGCTCTGCCCGGGCCGTCAGCTGGGGGCTCCATCTGCCAGTCAGTGGGATGGCTTCACTTTTGTCTGGAGAGGGCGTCAGAACCAGGTCTACCACATACCCCCGTAGACGGAGCTGTGTTTAGTTTTTTAAAGTGTAGTCTTTAACGCCCTCATTTGTAGTATTAGTACCAACACATACAGGGAGGGAATACATTTTTTATGTGGCCAGTAATTAATCTTTTTTTTTGTTTTGTTTTTTTTGTTTTGCTTTGTTTTCTTTTCTTTTCCCCAAATATCTTTGTGTAGCGTCCACTTGTTCAGTTTGCACACAACTCTGACAAACACCATTCTATTCTCATTCTAATCATCATTCTAACACCAGACATTAATAACTAAATGGTTAAATAAAGTTTTGGTGTCTTTTATAGTAACCTTGAAGACTCCAGAGATTTTGATTGTTATATAAATGAACGTGACTCTTTGACATGAAATCATGGAGGTGCATTCTGCAACGTGGCACATAGGCTGCGCCCTTGAGCCACTGTACAAGGCATCAGCTCTCCATGTAGCTGTTCGGTTTCCATCCACTTTGGAGGTCTCAACAACTCAACTCTAGGTGTTAAAGGCTTTGGCTAATTCTCCCCGAGCTGAAAGTTCCTGAAAAGAGGGGCTATGCTTTCAGCCTTAGAGATTAGAGATTCATAATATTTATCAGGCTTTGAGATTTGTAGTGTTTATTTTAGCCTCTGGCTCTGCAAATGTGTACCTTTATTGTTGCCTATCAGGTCAAAGAATGCTTTTTAATGTTATTATTTGTTTAATAAGTTATAAAAGAGAATCTCGCAGAACATGAGATACAGGGCTGTTCTGTGCTGATATTCTGCAGATATGATGGCTAATAGTACCAAATGGTCCGATCCCCTTTTGTTATCTAAATACAAAAACTTGTTTTAGAAAGAAAAATCAATATGAGCTAGAGAACTAATGTTCAAGGCTGATTTTGGTTGAATGGTCTAATTACAATAAAAAGCTTTGCAGTGATAGAAGTAGCCTGAAGTGGATGGTTTCCTTGACTCTATTTTATGATCATAAGAACCAAACCAAGAAAAAAAACGATCTATTAGAAATGAGGCATTTGCTCAAAGGGGCTTTTCTTCTTTTATTGTTGAACAATCGGCGTAACCTCCTTCCTCTGTCCTAATACTGCAACTTGAATCTAAAAAGGAATTCGGTATGACCTAATAGGGACACTTCTTTTGTTTTTTTTTTTTTTTTGTTTTTTAGACGGAGAAATTCTTGGAATAAAGGAAATCGCAAGTTTCTTTTTACGTTTGAATTATTAAACAGTTTGCTTTATTTCTCCTTGGAGACTTTTCTGAGCTTATATGCATTGCAAAGTCAAGCAATTATTAATTATTTCTCGTTTCAAGTAGTTCTTTAAAAAATTGATAGTTTTAAGGGCTTTTAAATGTTTATTTATGAAATCATTTTCAAAAATGTTTATGGGAAGAGCTTTCTGCAATTCTTGTTTTTTTGAGCTTTTAATGAAATGCACGTTAAATCAGTTGTGCGTCATTTTTTATGCAGAATTCCTGACGCAGCATATCGGGGACAGGCGTTATGATATTTAGCTTATTATTATTTTATTATTATTTACTGAAATAAAAAAATATATATATTACAATAAATGCTATAATTATAACTATTAAAGTCCTGCTATAAACATTAAATCTTGCAGGGTACTCGCAATGAACTGCTGTTTAAGACAAACATTTACAATTTCTAATTCACCCAAACAATTTGTTCTGCCTTTTCGGGTCTAATCCCATCTCATCTCATTATCTTCCGCTTAATCCTCTACTAGGATCGCAGTTGAAAGGAGGGGGGGGGGTGGTTTCCCCATGTCCATCTATGGGAGAACGTCTCAGGCGCTGAGCAGATACACCCAGGACAGGGTGCCAATCCATCACTGGGCACACTTGCTCTTGCACACACACACACACACTATATGGGGAAATTTAAAGCAGCCACTTTATTAGATTATTATATAGATTAGGATTCGAACCTGGATCCCAGCACTGAGAGGAGAACATGCTAATCATGCCGTCCTGTTTGTCTCTTATTTCTTTTCAAACTTGAAGCACAATCCTGAGACTGAGAGTTATTGATCCTTTGATCTGCCAGCAATTATTCAATAATATCAATAATAGCTCTGTGTGAAACTTAAAGCCATTTAACAAAATCCCATAATAAAGCTTTTTAATTCATAAAATAATCTTTGGTTTTGTTTATTTCTGGGTCTGTAAACATAATTTTGATAACTAGACTAGAAATTATTCAGGCCAGAATTTTCTCTATATAAACATACTGTGTCCAGTCAAAAAAAACTGACAGCTTGTCCTCAGAACTTGCACCTGAACACACACACACACACACACACACACACACACACACACACACACACACACACACACATTTCCTCTCTCCGCTGCCCTACTTTTGCGTTGTCCATGTTGTCGTTTGATTTATGCTACTTATTCAGCCACAGATCATGTTCACACAACCCACACTGTTACTTTCATTCAGTTACATGTTTATGGTGATGCATTTCAAACGTTTGCTGAATGGTCAGTTGTTCCGTTTCCACTCAGTTCAAAGTCATTAACAATAATCTTTGTATGCTTTTAGAGAGGCTAAACTAACTGAAGTAAAGGTAAACAAATGCCCTCCAGCCCTCAGTAATCTGCTTATTATATAAGATCTGCTAAATATGCTGTGTCCTTTGCAAAATTTTAAAGATGTGGGGGGGGTATTGTTCTCATTACACAGTAAAAGCTTAAATCAGTAGAGATATTTATGTATCAAATGTAGGTTAAATGTCCCTACCTTAGTCCTTGTATTAGTCTTTCTAATTGTTGGAACTAAATCTATGGACATTGGTCTAGTTACATTATGCAGACAGTCTGTTAAGAAAGATGCTCTATGGGTATGGCATGTGAGGGACATTTGGTCATTTAGCTGACGTTTTTATCCAAAGCAACTTTTAAAGCCAGCACATGGTTGGTACAGCATCCCTGGAGCAATTAGGGTTAAGGGCCTTGCTCAAGGACCCACATTGGTAACTTCAGTGGAGCTGGGATTGGATCCCACAACCTTCAGATTGATAACTCAACACCTAAACCACTGAGCTACCACCACAGGGCCAGTAGCAGTATTTACATCATTAAAGGGGTTGAAATGCTCTTCGTCATGGGCTCTTCTTTAGAAGAGAAACCGACTGAGCTTTATCAATCATGATCATTTTCCAATCCGGTTACAACGCCTAGATAAACTGCCCCACAGTTTGTATTATTGTGAATAAATCACAGTCAAGAGGTGTCGTTCTCATGATGCATTTACAATAATGCTAAACCACGAGAGCTATATTACTGTTTTACTTAAAAAAGGTTTAATTCCTAAGTCAAATCTATTAATAAACTGGTCTTCTGCAACTTGAACTAGTCCAGTTTTCAAAGTGAACATTGATTACTGTGTAACAGGTTACCGCTCATTAGGAATCAATTGTTATAATAATAATAATAAAATATAATATAATATAATATTCATTTGTATTGTTATTTATATAAATAATGTTATAAATAATGGATTGTATATCATGCAGTGATACGAATGTGAAGCCGTCAGGAGTGTGCATTATGGTTAGTAATGCCCCAGCTGGACAAACAGCTCAGCCAATTAGATTTAAGGATATATATTCATTCATTCATTATCTTCCACTTCATCCTATATTAGGGTTGCGGTGGGGTTCCCAATGCCCATCCAGGGGAGAACATTTCAGGCGCTGGGCAAATACACCCAGGACAGGGCGCCAATCTATCGCTGGGCACACACTCACTCACACAGACACACTCTATATGGGGCAATTTGGAGAACTCAATTGACTTGATCCATGTTTTTGGACTGTGGGAGGAAACCGGAGAACCCGGACGAAAACCACGCAGACACTGGGAGGACATGGAAACTCCACCCAGATTTAGTGGTTAGCATGTTCTCCTCTCAGTGCTAGGGATTCCCGGTTCGAATCCCCTTCTGGGTGGAGTTTCCATGTTCTCCCCATGTCCGTGTGAGTTTCCTCCAGGTTCTCCAGTCTCTTCCCACAGTCCAAAAACATGGATCAAGTCAATCGAATTCTCCAAATTGCCCCATATAGAGTGTGTCTGTGTGAGTGAGTGTGTGCCCAGCGATAGATTGGCGCCCTGTCCTGGGTGTATCTGCCCAGCGCCGGAAACGTTCTCCCCTGGATGGGCATGGGGAACCCCACCGCGACCCTAATAGAGGATAAAGCGGGAGATAATGTATGAATGGATGGATATATATATATATGTGTGTGTGTGTTGTTTATAGGAAGTATTCTTTTAAACAGTAAGGTAATAAATTTTTTGACAGCTGAAAAAGTAGTCAGATCGTTGGCTTTATACAATTCTTTGAGCGATTTTGTTACCTATATTTTGTTTTGTAGTATTTGTGCAAGGTCATATTTTCCAAATACCTCAATTCATATGATATTTGTAGTTTGGTTGGGAGGTCCTTCATTTTGTGATTCATGCAAGTGCTCACAAAATAAGATTTTCTGTAAGCCAATGAATTTGTGTGAGCGCATAGTTGGTGACAAAATTGCAATATGAATAATATAGACTAATGTCTGTGTGGTGTTTTGTAATGTAGAAGAGATAGCCAGTGTACTGTTTAGTGAATCAGGCTTAGTTGTCGCTTTTGGAAAGTAAAATGGGGGAGCGGCAGGGATGAAAAAGAAAAAGAAAAAAACACACAAGGCAGTCTGTTTCATACTCTGATGGAGGTTATATTTGCTGTGACAACTGGACCACAATGATTAAAATGTGTTAATAATCCCTTCAAAGGTATGATGGTGCATCAGTGAGTTTCAATCCCCCAATCAGCATTTCAGCTCCTCCTACTCCGTCTGCCTTCAGAATAGCAGGCCTCCCAAACATACACACATTACTCATGTCTGCATGTCGTTAGAACGCAGTTTCTGCAGCTTAAATTATAGCGGAATATGACATTTTTGATGTGAATGCTTTGGTTTGCATAACGCAGTCATCAAATAGATTCCATGCACCATGTGCCCCGTGCCCTGGCCTGATGCCTGAGATTAGTCACATCACTGACCCCTGTATTCTACCCTAAAGCTTTAGGTCCTCTCAGGATCTGCAAGACAGAGTTCAGTGAGGTTACAATTTTTAATATCGTTAGGGTTTAAGGAAATTACGCAAATTATGCTCAGTAACAGTTTATATTTTTTTGCTTTTTTGCTTAGGGTTGAGTAATATAAAGGAAAGTTCCCACCTTGCAAGTCGTAAAGACTTTGTAGTTCTATAATTACAGACTATAGTCCATCTGTTTGTGGACTACAGTACATACTGTGTTTATTAAAAAAAATAATAATAAAGATACGGCGGCACGGTGGCTTAGTGGTTAGCACGTTCGCTTCTCAGCGCTAGGGATTCCCGGTTCGAATCCCCATCTGGGTGGAGTTTCCATGTTCTCCCTGTGTCTGCGTGGGTTTCCTCCGGGTTCTCCGGTTTCCTCCCACAGTCCAAAAACATGGATCAAGTTAATTGAATTCTCAAAAATTGCCCCATATAGAGTGTGTCTGTCTGAGTGAGTGTGTGCCCAGCGATGGATTGGTGCCCTGTCCTGGGTCTATCTGCCCAGCGCCCGAGATGTTCTCCCCTGGATGGGCATGGGGAACCCCACCGCGACCCTAATAGAGGATAAAGCGGGAGATAATGAATGAATGAATGAATAATAAAGATACCAAACAATGCTATCACTAATGCAATAAAATTATGATAACCCATAATTTGCTGTAATATTATAAGTCAGATCGACCCACACAATGAACCAAATACAGGCCAACAGTAGAATCAAAACAGTTAACGTGATTATAACATCTATCCATTATCTTCCGCTTTATCCTCTACTAGAGTCACAGGGGGGTTCCCCATGCCCATCCAGGGGAGAACACTTCGGGCACTGGGCAGATACACCCAGGACAGAGCGCCAATCTATTGCTGGACACACACTCATACACACAAACACACTCTATATGGGGCAATTTGAAGAATTCAATTGACTTGATCCATGACTGTAGGAGGAAACCGGAGAACCCGGAGGAAACCCACACGGACACGGGGAGAACATGGGAACTCCACCCAGATTGGGATTCGAACCGGGAATCCCTAGTGCTGAGAGGAGAACATGCTAACCACTAAGCCCCTGTGCTGCCTTATTTAGGATCATAATTATATTATGATGGAGTTGGAGAGTATTTAAAAAATCTAGAGTGAAGGTAAGAGGGGACAGATCCAGAGATTGTCCTGTAGGCCAGAGTCAGCACCTTGTACTGAATGCAGCAGCTACAGGGAGCCAATGGAGAGAGAGGAGTAGTGGAGTGACACGTTAATGTTATATAGAAGCATGTTTGGTCATTTTTAAAACGTTTGGCTCTGTTAAGTAACCCACTTTTCCACTTACTGAATAAAATCTCTGACTCTGAAAGAAGCTCTCTTGCTGATGGTCGGCTACATCTCACTACTGTATGCAGTTTCTTGTACAATATTCAATCTCTTCTCATTTCTTTATCTTCTGCTTAATTCTTTATTGGATACTAGGATCGAGGGGGGTTCCCCATGCCCATCCAGGGGAGAACATGTGAGCGCTGGGCAGATACACCCATACACCCACCCTGGACAGAGCACCAATCTATAGCTGGGCACACACTCAATCACACACTATATAGAAGCATTTCATAGCAGCCAATTGACCTTGATTCCCTGTTTTTGGACTGTGGAAGGAAACCGGAGAACCTGGAAACAGCCCATGTGGACACGGGGAGAACAGAGACATTTACATACATTACATTTAGTTATTTAGCAGATGCTTTTATTCAAAGCTACTTATAAATGAGAACATCACAAGTCCGTAGTTATGAAGAAAACCAACTACACTGTATAATTATCAAACCTGATCGTTATATGATTCTGCCCCCCCCCTTTTTCTCCCCCCACAACAGGTATTTGTTAAAAAGATGCATCTTCAGTAGTTTCTTAAAACTGCCTAGTGACCCTGTCTCACGGCCAGAGTTGGGAAGATCGTTCCACCATTTTGCAGTGGTGAACTCGGCAGAGTTTCCATGTTCTCCCATGTCCATGTGGGTTTCTTCCCAGTTCTCGGTTTCCTCCCACTGTGTAAAAACATGGATTTAAGGTCAAATTAGTGCTTTAAATTGCCCTTATATAGTGTCTGAGTAGGTAAGTGAGTGACCACTTAAATCGACACCCTGTCTTGTGTGTATCTGTCCAGCGCCCAAAACATTTTGCCATGGATGCAAATGGCCATCCCCCCAGCGTGACCCTTATAGAGGATTAAAATGACGCCTGAAAAAGACCCTCAAGTTTCCCTTTAAGTTGTGAGTGTAGATGTTGTGTCATGCAGTGTCATGGTGGAGTTGTGTTTTCCAAATGTGCACTGTTCTTATTTACCTGATCGTTATATGATGCTGCCAAACTTTTTTTTCTCCCCCCCACACCAGGTATTTGTTAAAAAGATGCATCTTCAGTAGTTTCTTAAAACTGCCTAGTGACCCTGCCTCACGGCCAGAGTTGGGAAGATCACCGTTCCACCATTTTGCAGTGGTGAACGCCACGGAAACTCAGTTTCTCATTGAAGATGCCTCATTCGGTTTCTCATTCGAGCCTGTATTCCCTTCCTGAGTGACAGACATGCTAAACACTAAGCCACCGTGCCGCCCCCACTGGTACATCATGTATAATATAATATATTTCAGCGTGCAGATGCTGATGAGACTGTTTTTAGTAGTAGGGCTTGAGGTAATAAACAGTGCTTGCCGATCACAGCTCATCTCTATATCTTGCTGTCTCTCCGTGGATCCAGCTGCTCTATTTAACACGGGTGATATGCAGCTTATTAGAGGCAAGTGCAGGGAGAGAGCGAAGGTGGCCCTGAGGCTTGAAACCGAGCCATCTCTGAATCACAACGTCCATGGCAGCTCCCGCATCTCCCAAATCAACCTCGGCACACCGGCAGCTTTCATGCAGTCTTGACTGATTACTGCCTTTGTAGTTTTGAGCTGTACCTCGGTAAGCTCTGCCTCTCAGACTAATTCGATTTGAGTGGTGTTTTCTCTAGTACAGCTGCTGAAGTTGTAGGTAAGTGCTGGACGAGGTGGATGTTATCATCGGTTTCATCTATGCAGATCAGGTGAAAGTCCACATCTAATAGGACCTGCGACCAATTCTGCCTTTCTGTGTCCGCAGCGCAGGACAAGAGACTGAATTAAGATTTAGATTTAGATCAGTTCAGACTTCTATTATTTTGTATTGCTATCTTCTTATAAGTCAGCTGCTCATTTTGTGCATATAGACATGTTCTATAAACGAACCTGAGGTTAGTGTTTTATATATATTCTATATATATATATATATATATATATATATATATATATATATATATATATATATATATATATATATATATATATATATATATATATATATATATATATATATATATATCTACATCCATCGATTATCTTCCGCTTTATCCTCTATTAGGGTCACGGGGGGTTCCCCATGCCCATTCAGGGGAGAGCATTTTGGGTGCTGGGCAGATGGGCAGACACCCTGGACAGGACGCCAATCCATCGCTGTGTGTGTGTGTGTGTAGTGTATATATGTATATATATGTGTGTGTGTGTATATATATATATATATATATATATATATATATATATATATATACACACACACACACATATATATATATATATATGTATATATGTGTATCCGGGTTCTCCGGTTTCCTCCCACAGTCCAAAAACATGGATCAAGTCAATTGAATTCTCAAAATTGCCCCATATAGAGCGTGTTTGTGTGAGTGAGTGTGTGCCCAGCAATGGATTGGCGCCCTGTCCTGGGTGTATCTGCCCAGCGCCCGGGACGTTCTCCCCTGGATGGGCATGGGGAACCCCACCGCAACCCTAATAGAGGATAAAGCGGAAGATAATGAATGAATGAATATATATATATATATATAACATTTAAGTAAACAGTTCATCATTGTCAGTGTCATCATACTCATAAGTGTTAGTTTACCTGCCAATTGTTTTGTGTATGACAGCTGTTTCTGTTTCTGGCTGCTGTATGACCTGAGCCTTGTTTTCCTTGACTGCATGTTTGCCCCATAAGTTTACATGTGTAGTCAGCTTGCAGTAAAACTTTTGTGTTGAAATGAAAAATGTTCTTGGAATTATTGTCTTTAGGTAAAAATATAAATAAATACTCAAAAATGTTGAAATTGTTGGAGGCACAATTTTGGTGCTTTAGTAATTAGCATGTTCTCCTCTCAGAGCTGGGGATCCTGGTTCAAATCCCAATCTGGGCAGAGTTTCCATGTTCTCCCATGTCCATGTGGGTTTCTTCCCGGTTCTCGGTTTTCTCCCACTGTGTAAAAACATGGATTTAGTGCTTTAAATTGCCCTTATATAGTGTCTGAGTAGGTAAGTGAGTGACCACTTAAATCGACACCCTGTCTTGTGTGTATCTGTCCAGCGCCCAAAACATTTTGCCATGGATGCAAATGGACCCTCCCCCCAGCGTGACCCTTATAGAGGATTAAAATGACGCCTGAAAAAGACCCTCAAGTTTCCCTTTAAGTTGTGAGTGCAGATGTTGTGCAGTGTCATGGTGGAGTTGTGTTTTCCAAATGTGCATTGTTCTTATTTAATACGATTCCTAAATATTTTCTCGCGAGTTTTTAATTTGAAATGAGTGAATCTCCAGAATGTCTAGAATTCACGTTCCCTAGAAATGGGTTTGAATATAAGGTGAATCTTTTGTTGTGTGTTTTCATGGTGGGTGTATTTAAGGTTTGTTTAAAGTATATACTCCCTGCTTTGTCCCTCTGAAATGTAGCTGTGAGCGCTGAAGGACTCATTGACTTTCTAATGATCACTGGTCAGCCTGTGCAAGTGCCAAGGGTTTTGCCCATCTGCACTACTCAGATATCGACTCAGCTGTGAGCCCCTCCTCTCATTCTGGCCTGCCGGCTCTGTGTCAAAATCTATTAGCACTACTGTAAAAGTGCATATGTGAGGGGGGGGGGGTGCTTTTTCCTTCCTCTTCCTCTTCCTCTTATTTCGTTTTCTGATCTTTCTTCATCAACTTGTCTCACTCTCTGAACGGCTCAGCTGACCTCTGGCAGTCGCCCATCCCTTTCTGAAGTGGCACATGACCCATCGATCCGGCCCGGGTCGCTCTCCGTGGTCCGGTTCCAGTGGCGCTCTCGCACTCGTACGAGGAGGACTCGCTTTTGCAGCTTATGCAAATTTCTTTTCAACCGTTTCGTGTTCAATTTCGGCAATTCTGCACAGTGCCGTACGTCTGAGTTATTGTCTCCCCGGGCGTTCCCTCCCTTACCAAACACCGAATTGATGTCAGTCAGCCCATTGCATCATATCTGAGGGTGCGTATTAAGCACAAAATATTGGAACGGCGGTGCTGAACTTGCTGTCTGGTTGAAGGAACTTACCCATGGGAGGCACAAGGCCCTTTAGCTCTACCCGAGACGAGAGCCTCTCGCCGCGCTCCTGCTGATGTTGATGATGATGGCTAAGCTAAGCCAGGTGTCCCCTGAGAGGCCTGTCTGAGACGAGTTTGGTCAAATGCGCAGACGGGAGGAAACGCACTGACACTTGTCACGCTCGTACGCTCGCGACGGGCGCCGCTCTGAATGACACGACTAATTATTTTTTTATTTATTTAAACCACGGAGCATGAGAGGCAAACACAAACAAACAACAAAATGACAACCATACCAAAAGCACCTGAGGGCACATGCCAACACATCACTGCCGTGACACCTTCCTCCCCCCTCGTGACGGCTTCTGTCTCGACAGGTAGTGTATCGCAGATGAGCACACAAACCGGGCACATCCCGCACACTCTGTCGCCCAAACCCTTAGGCTCTTGAGATGGCAGAAGTGGCAGAATGGTATTCCACCGTAAGCTGTGATCTCCGCTTATCCTACAAGCGGCGCCTAATACCAACCCAATCAGAGGCCACTCAGCAGCATGTGGACCGAAAGCGTCCAGCCTGCACATTGTGGGGTCTATAACTAGTCCATCCATCCATTGTCTTCCGCTTTAAACTATATTAGGGTCGCGGGGAGGTTCCCCATGCCCATCCAGGGGAGAACGTTTCGGGCGCTGGGCAGATACACCCAGGATAGGGCGCCAATCTATCACTGGGCACACACTCTATATGGGGCAATTTGGAAAGCTCAATTAACTTGATCCATGGTTTTGGACTGTCGGAGGAAACCGGAGAACCCGGAGGAAACCCACACAGACACGGGGAGAACATGGAAACTCCACCCAGATGGGGATTCGAACCCCTAGTGCTGAGGGGCGAACATGCTAACCATTAAACCACTGTGCCGCCCTCTATAATCATTCATTCATTCATTATCTCCCGCTTTATCCTCTATTAGGGTCGCGGTGGGGTTCCCCATGCCCATCCAGGGGAGAACGTCTCGGGCGCTGGGCAGATAGACCCAGGACAGGGCGCCAATCCATGGCTGGGCACACACTCACTCACACAGACACACTCTATATGGGGCAATTTTGAGAACTCAATTGACTTGATCCATGTTTTTGGACTGTGGGAGGAAACCGGAGAACCCGGAGGAAACCCACACGGACACGGGGAGAACATAGAAACTCCACCCAGATGGGGATTCGAACCCCTAGTGCTGAGGGGCGAACGTGCTAACCACTAAGCCACCGTGCTGCCCTCCTCTATAATTATAATACATAATAATTGAATCTGATTTATATGACGTCATCGGCCCATTCGTGCGGATGCCTTCAAACGGGTTGTCCAGTTCTTCACTGAAAGCGTGAACTTTGTTGCCTGGGACTTTCTCAGTTTTGGAATGAATGTATTTCCTTTTGAAAAGCAGACAATATTACATATACTCGAAAAAGTCTTTGTTTAGTATTCTCAAAAGTGGATCAGAGGCCAGACGGGTAACACATTGTGACAGAGGTGATGTCTAAATTAATCATTCATGCTCTCTCACATGGCTATGCGCTAAAATATTAATGCTTGAATAAATTTGATTCGGGGCCTGTGATTAGAGGGGTGGCCAGCACACGCATGTTTATTTATGCCCTGGAGAGAAGCCACAAGGGTCACTCGCATCCACCATTCACTCCTGCTCTGCACATGGGCTTCAGCCCCGCTCATATAGATCGGATCCATTGCACTTGTATAGATGATGCACATTGTTAAAGCATACGTGTTGTAGTGCTGCATCTGTTTATATCTGGGTGTGTGAGTGAGATGAGGGAAGGCGACAAATGATACATTATACATCATGAAACTCGAGATGGAAATTTTCAGTGTTTTCATTATTCTTGGGTGTCATTAAAGCCCTGATATTTTCCAGCAGGTCAAAGCAGGTAGAGGCTCGTGAGGGGGATACATGCGGGTGTCACGGAACTTGGAAATGTAGCCCAAAATATGCAGAAACCCAGACGTCACATTTACATTTGCTTGATGAACATCACATTCGAAATCATAAAGGTGACCCATCCCCTCCTGCAACCCACTCTGAAAAGCTTTGCATTCCATTCTAAAGATGTTCTCACTTTCAGGCACAGGTGCACTTGTGAGGTCATCAGGTGAAATATCCATCACATGAAAGATGTGCATTAACGTAACGTATTAAAGTGTTGCTGTGTCATGCTTCACTTCTAACGTGAATGCTACTGTCTCTCTTTATGTATATACTTGTCATATACATGACCTTTCCTTCAAACTGTGTAAACATTAATGTAAACATAGTTGGTCGCACTGCACCACCTAAGTCAGACCACACCTGGCTCTTAAAGGCAATGGAAGGAGCTTCCATGTTCTCCCCGTGTCTGCGTGGGTTTCCTCCGGGTTCTCCGGTTTCCTCCCACAGTCCAAAAACATGGATCAAGTCAATTGAGTTCTCAAAATTGCCCCATATAGAGTGTGTCTGTGTGAGTGAGTGTGTGCCCAGCGATGGATTGATGCCCTGTCCTGGGTCTATCTGCCCAGTGCTCGAAACGTTCTCCCCTGGATGGGCATGGGCCCCCCCCGCGACCCTAATAAAGGATAAAGTGGGAGATAATGAATGAATGAATGAAAAATGTTACAAGCAGACTATAATAAAATTACAAAAATTTGATTCATAAATGCATTTACTAAAAACAAAATTATTAAATAACTGGTCTCCCGTGACCTAATGTAGTCTGCTTGTTAAAGTGACTATTGCTGAGTAACGGGATAACGGTTTAGCGCTCATTGGAAATCGGTTTGCAGTCTATATTAATCTGTATTAACATTAATGACACATGATTTAAAGTAATGTACTGTATATCACACATTGATATAAATGTGAAGCCGTTAACATTATGCATTATGGTCAACGATGTCACGGTCAGACAAACGGCTCAGCCAATCAGATTTAAGAATCGGAACTACCTGTTTTATTAAATGAGATGTAACCCAGATTTAGATATTTGGTAAATGATTGAGTTATTCGTTTGTTTAGTAACTAATCTTTATAAGGATCACAAGTCCTGCTGAAGACCAACTCTTCCAAGCAATCACCTGACTGACAGTGGAATCCCTGGTCAGGTTGACGGTCCGTCACAGAGCAGTCATACACACAGGCATTCATTTCCCCCGATGTGCTGTTTAGTATTTCAGTTCTTCTGGGTTACATGTCTGTAACTATAAAACTAAAGCTCCCATAGAATAACAAATAAATATATGGAGAACATACAAATTTACAGATCCAGGCCACTCACCCAGGATTTAATTCTGAAACCCATTGCCTTGTGAGGACCGTTACACAGACAGCTATTTTGTTTCCCAAAGAACAGGACTGTAGCTCTTACATTTACCCTGGAAATAAATAAGCATCACTTTGACGATCCATTTATAATGTTTAAAACTGAAGTCCTTCAGCAATGATTCTTTTTGTGTGTGTGTGAATCTCCCATTAGACTCCTATTACATTTAAAAATCCCATCCCAGTGCAACACACACTAACACCTCCACCACATCAGTGTCACTGTAGTGCTGAGAATCATCCACCAACCACAATAACCATAGAGTACAGTAACCTGGACTAGATATGCATTATACATGAGTAAACCTCCAAAGTGCATCTCTAAACAAGAAGACATATGTAATAAAGTGGCCCGTTATTGTTTGCGCATATGTATTAAGTTCAAGTCACATGACCCTCAAATGTCCTATATGCATTGGTGCTATAAATTGGTTTTATTCTCATAGCTGTGATTTAACAGTCACTAATCTTGGAGGCATCATTGTTTTTGAGGAATGAGTGTGTTGCTGATTGTAATGAAGTGGAACTCCTGCTCCTACCCCGCCGCTCTCGGGCCTCACTACCTCTGAGTGACGTGCTACTCCACCGACATGTTGGATAGACAGGTCATTTTTCAATGTCCAGCCTGAACAGTACACCTGGCCCAGATATACATACTGAGCCACTGAATCGTTGCCTGCTTTTAACATATGCCTTCTGTATGAAGCAGCTTTACATGTCTTCACTCATGCTGTTCATGACATATGGAGGTGTATTGTGTCGTGACATTTCATCAGCTTGCTCTTTCAAACTCACCCCCCCCCCCAGCAACTTTCTCTCAGTTTGCACTGTTTGTTTTTAATAACGTGATGGACGTCCTAATCCGATACCTGGATCAGATCACATTTATTATCATTTGTATAAGACAGAAACGAAATTATGGCTCACGGACCCTGTTTACCCTGTTCTATTAAAGAAAATAAGATCTCGATATGTAAAATAACCCAGCGATAGATTGGCACCCTGTCCTGGGTCTATCTGCCCAGAACCAGAAACATTCTCCCCTGGATGGGCATGGGGAACCCCCTGCATCCCTAGTAGAGGATAAAGTGGAAGATAATGAATGGATGGATATGTAAAATATAATATACAACATACAACTATAAATATGTACAATGTACAATATAAAATTGCCCCATATAGAGTGTGTCGTTTGCGCGTGTCTGTGTGAGTGAGTGTGTCCAGCGATAGATTGGCGTCCTGTCCTGGGTGTAACTGCCAAGTGCCCAAAACGTTCTTTCCTGGATGGGCATGGGGAACCGACCCCCACCCCCCGCGACCCTAATAGAGGATAAATCGGAAGATAATGGATGGATGTTGGATGGCTTTTATCCTCTATTAGGGTCGCGGTGGGGTTCCCCATGCCCATCCAGGGGAGAACGTCTCGGGTGCTGGGCAGATAGACCCAGGACAGGGCGCCAATCCATCGCTGGGCACACACTCACTCACACACTGACACACTCTATATGGGGCAAATTTTGAGAATTCAATTGACTTGATCCATGTTTTTGGACCGTGGGAGGAAACCGGAGAACCCGGAGGAAACCCACACAGACACGGGGAGAACATGGAAACTCCACCCAAATGGGGATTCGAACCGGGAATCCCTAGTGCTGAGAGGCGAACCTGCTAACCACTAATCCACCGTGCTGCCCGGATGGATATGTAAAATATAATATACAACTATAAACAACTATAAATATGTACAATATATAATATAAAATTGCCCCATTTAGAGTGTGTATGTGTGCGTGTCTGTGTGAGTGAGTGTGTGCCCAGTGATAGATTGGCGTCCTGTCCTGGGTGTATCTGCCCAGCGCCCGAAACGTTCTCCCCTGGATGGACATGGGGAACCCCCCTGCGACCCTAGTAGAGGATAAAGCAGATCAAACCCTCTCTATAATGATGTACACATTTCTACAGCTCTGTTCTACAGAGTTTGAGATGTGATGCTGTTCCTCTGCTGTATTCTTCCGTTACTATTATTAAGCCATGCGTTTGTAAACGCCTCCATCTTATTGCGTAATGTCCTAAAACCCATGGAATTGCAGCCAGCTCCATAAGAGAACCGTGCCGTTACCCTGACAGAGCTGTGGCCTCATCACGGTGTCTGTGGTGATATGATGGATGTTTCCAGGTGTGCGTTTTCCGGACATTGGCCCCTGGCCCTGCTGAGGTGAAACTGCCAGGAGCTGCTGCAGCCTTCAGAGTGGCGCCGGGGCCTTCTTCCCCTCAAAGCCCTGCACATGTCCCGACTGAGCTCATTAAACCAGACTTCAGCTTCATATAATCCATTTTTTATATCTTCGGAGAGAAAAAAAGCTTCGCCATGATCTTAAATATCTACTAATTTATACTTTGGAGGAAGACGGAGAGGAAACCTTGATGTTTTGTGTGACATCTGAGATTTAAATGAGTGTAGTAAATGAAGTGACCCGGACTCCCCCACTTTTCTGATTGGCTGATTGGGGTTAGTGCACTAAAAAGGATAATAGCATGTCCACTTTCAGCCTTTAATTCTGCAGCTGAAATGTGTTTTCCAGTGCAAGCAGCGATACACAAGGTCTCCTGCAGCTTGATTCTCTGTCTTGCTCTTAAGTGTAGACACGAGGACGTTAGATGATGCTCGGGGATTGCAGGGAGCCTGCATAATAGAAGATCATTTATTTCACATTAGTAATGCCTGTATGGACATCCAGCCTGCCAGGAATGAAAGGAATAACACCGTTTCGTTTCCGTCAGATCTCCAGACGGCGCCAATTCCGAACCCCGCCGAAAGCTTCAAGTCGCCCTATGTTTCGCTTTCTCCCGCTTCCTTTTTTTATTGCATGCGTCTTCCTAACTAGTGGAACTGCGACTCGAGTTCGTCCTCTCAGGCGGCTGGGCAAATAAGGCGGCTGTAAATGTCCCCGCGCTTAAACAAAGAGAAGACTGGGATGGAATTTTTAAACAGCCTGCCTGTGCCCTCGTTAGCCTGGCTGCCATTTCACGAGGGGGCGAGCCCTGCTCCCTGGGTTAGGCTAGCATGCCAGGCCGGGACACGCCACGGTGCCACCCTCACTGCGCCTCAGTCAGTGCCCTCGCGGCTTGGTCGCTGCACTCCAGCACGCCGGGGCTGTCACGCGTCAGCCCCAATTACAATCACATGCACACTTCCATGTGACTGCTGCTGGAGCTGATCCTCTCCCATTACTCGCTCTGAACTTACTAATGCCCGCTGCTTTTCTCTTGTGAAGCTTTATGAACATGTGCAGATTTGAATTAGAGAAGGACTTCTGTTAACAGAACCCAGAAGCACGGCTTCATTCACTGAACTGATATTTATATTGAACTGATTCAACAAAGCGGGCGGCATGGTGGCTTAGTGGTTAGCATGTTCTCCTCTCAGCGCTAGGGATTACCGGTTTGAATCTCCATCTGGGTGGAGTTTCCATGTTCTCCCCGTGTCCGCGTGGGTTTCCTCTGGGTTCTCAGGTTTCCTCCCACAGTCCAAAAACATGGATCAAGTCAATTGAGTTCTCCAAATTGCCCCATATAGAGTGTGTGTGTGTGAGTGTGTGCCCAGCGATGGATTGGAGCCCTGTCCTGGGTCTATCTGCCCAGTGCCCGAAACGTTCTCCCCTGGATGGACATGGGGAACCCCACCGCGACCCTAATAGAGGATAAAGCGGAAGATAATGAATGAATAATTCTACAAACGGGTGGCACGGTGGCTTAGTGGTTAGCATGTTCTCCTCTCAGCACTAGGGATTCCCGGTTCGAATCCCAATCTGTGTGGAGTTTCCATGTTCTCCCCGTGTCCACGTGGGTTTCCTCCGGGTTCTCCGGTTTCCTCCCACAGTCCAAAAACATGGATCAAATCAATTGAATTCTCAAAGTTGCCCCATATAGAGTGTGTCTGTGTGAGTGAGTATGTGCCCAGCGATGGATTGGCGCCCGAAACATTCTCCCCTGGATGGGCATGGGGAACCCCACCGCGACCCTAATAGAGGATAAAGCGGGAGATAATGAATGAATGAATAACGTGTTTGATGCATCTGCCGTCCAGCAAGAAGGTTCTATGTTCGATTCCATGGTGGAGCAGACAAAGTCCTGTCAGCATGGAGTCTTTATGTCCTCCCTGTGCCTGCATAGGGTTCCTCTCACTATTCATAGACTGTTGCTATATTACAGTTAATAAATTGAAAATCATTTCTATTAGAAGAAAACTGCTCTATAACCATCTCATATCATTAACCCTCCACTTAATCCTATGCTGGCATCACAAGGGGGCATTCAGGGGGCATACAGGAGAGAACATTTCCGGTGCTGGGCACATACACATAGAATAGGGCGCCAATCCATCACTTGCACATGCACACACACTATATAGGGGCAATTAAAAGCAGCCAATTTCCCTTAAATCCATGTTTTTGGAATGTTGAAGGAAACCCAGAAAACCCGATGAAACCCACACAGACTTAGGAAGAACATGGAAACTCCACCCAGATCGGGATTCGAACCTGGAACCCCAGTGCTGAGAGGCAGACGTGCTAACTACTATGCCACCATGCCACACACACACACACTGTATGGGGCAATGTTGAGCAGTCAATTCCTTTTTGTTTCATTGATTTCATGATTTGAATTGAACTTCATAGTTGCAGATTTGTACTGTGCTTTTCTTTCAGAATAGGAAAGCAACAAGACATTAACCTGAACAGTTTCCCACAAATAACTGGAAACATTGTGGTGTTCAGAAACTTTTGACTGGCAGTGTGTGTAATGGGGCAAAGGAACAGTGTGGTGTTGGTGGTGGTGTCTGCTGATAGGCGGCTCTTTGTTATACCCGGTTCCAGGGAAGCTTGCGGTCCCCGTACTACGCTCTGTTTGTGAGGCTGCAGTCAGTCCATAAACAGCACAGTATCCCTGACAGTGGTCTCTTTGTCCTCTGCGGTCACACAGCTGTTCACCCCCACAGATCTGTGAATGCGTTGTTGGTTTGGTTTGTCTTGTGATGTAGTCTCCTCATACCTAATCGCTGTTTTATTTAAAATAATATTGTTTTAATATTATACTCATTTATACGTTTTATCTGGGGAAAAAAATTGTGTTTATAAATATTAATTGGTCTGATAAGTTCAAAATGGTATTATTTAAGAATAATGTATTTAGTATTAGAAACCGTGTCATTTATGTCATTGACACATCATGAGGTTCTTTCTTTCAGAAATTAAATCCGTCTAAAGAATCACTATAGCCTTGGTATTAATTGGCAGATTACATTTTTCATTCATTCATTATCTCCCGCTTTATCCTCTATTAGGGTCGCGGTGGGGTTCCCCATGCCCATCCAGAGGAGAACGTTTCGGGCGCTGGGCAGATACACCCAGGACAGGGCGCCAATCCATCGCTGGGTACACACTCACACACTCTATATGGGGCAATTTAGAGAACTCAATTAACTTGATCCATGTTTTTGGACTGTGGGAGGAAACCGGAGAACCCGGAGGAAACCCACGCGGACACGGGGAGAACATGGAAACTCCACCCAGATGGGGATTCGAACCGGGAATCCCTAGCGCAGAGAGGCGAACATGCTAACCACTAAGCCACCGTGCCGCCCATTTGGAGAAATTTCAATTTATAAAGAGAAGTTTACATTTATTTATTTATATAGCGTTCCCCCGCTGGATGGGCATGGGGAACCCCCTGTGACTCTAGTTGAGGAATAATCAGATGATGAGATTTAAAGTACAGAGTAGCAATAATAAAGGATTTGCCAACAATCTTTGTTCTATCGGCCACAGACTCTGCTTATTGTTTCAGTTATTACAGATGATCATTTTAACAGTTTGCAGTGAAACCAGAAGTAAACGTGTTTTATTAACGTTGTACATGTATCTAATGTTTAAGGCGTGGCCTGTATTCTTTATTAATCATTAAAATGTTTAATTACTTTAATGGTGAATTTGAATTTAATGGCAAATACCATTCTAATATATATGCATATACAGTATCCGCTCAAGGAGGATGAGTCCCACACAGAGTCTTGGTCCTCACAAGGTTTCTACCTTAAAATATCAACATAACAGGGAGTTTTTTCTTGCCACTGTCGCTTGGGCTTGCTCTTTAGGGGTTTAAAGGCTTTTCATTCTGTAAAGCTGCTCTGTGACAATGTACTGTTGTAAAAAGCGCTCTATAAATTAATGACTTGAACTTACTTGATATGTATCTTAGGACTTCATCATTACAACTTTCCATAGAGCCCTAATGGCATACGTTCTTGTTGCACTTGTGAAGCAGACATAAGGCTTTTCCACCCGTCCCAGGATTGGATATATATGCAAACAGATTCACAGAAAGCCTTGCCATCTGCTGTCTGTTAATTAGCTTCTAAATAGCAACAGCTTCCTGCATTTTGCTAGTTTTGTTGTTGGCCTTCAGTTAGTAATCAGTAGTCTGTCTGTTTGTTATTCCTAGGTTGGCCTTCTCGCTGAGTTTTGAACATAAAAGTAGTGAAAGTCGAGGGCTGTGGGGGTTCCAGATGAATTTGCTGCTCCTCTCACTGTCACTTGCACCGGGGTCACATTCCATCATGCCGACTAAAGAGAGGCTCCATCTGTGTATGTGTGTGGCAACAGGCCACTGAGTGTGGAGCCCACCTCATCGGCCTCCTTGCCCACTGATCTAAACAACATTAAGGGAAGGTGGGCTCAGTGAGACGGCATGTATTATTCATGCTGGAGGGGAAAAAACGGGTTATCTTATTATCGTGCTTTTTTTTGGTAGCGGTAGACCCTGCTGCTGGATCCCAGCCACCCGCAGGGACCTGCTCCCAAACACAAACCCACAACCAAAGCTACGCTCCTGCCATCACCTGTCAAGATGATACAAAATACAAGTAAATAATTTTGTTCAACAGCAACCATGCCGATACATGACAGGTGAAATGGATTAAAAGCTGATGGGAGAGCCCAAAGACAAAGCAAGAAGCCTTTGTTTCCGATAGGACGCTCACAATTTTGACAAGTTAGTAATAATATCATGTCCTTTATGAATAATAAATTTCACGGCACGCTCCTTTTAGAGGTTTGATTAAATTAGTTCTGCCATGTCGGAAAAGTTAGACATGCTTCATTAGTGCTTGAGATGGGCTGAGGGCAGTTAAGGTGAGGAGGCTGCTGGGACATTACGTCTGTCTTGGTGCCGTCGGTTACATGCCGAGTTGTATTCAGAGTGACTGCTAGTTGTCGTATCTCCCTGCGTTATTTTAGTCCTGTAGCTAAAATTAGTGTTCATTCATTCATTCATTATCTGCTGCTTTATCCTCTATTAGGGTCGCGGTGGGGTTCCCCATGCCCATCCAGGGGAGAACGTCTCGGGCGCTGGGCAGACACACCCAGGACAGGGCGCCAATCTATCCATCGCTTGACACACACTCACTCACACAAACAGACTCTATATGGGGCAATTTGTAGAATTCAATTAGCTTGATCCATGTTTTTGGCCTGTGAGAGGAAACCGGAGAACCCGGAGGAAACCCACGCGAACACGGGGAGAACATGGAAACTCCACCCAGATGGGGATTCGAACCGGGAATCCCTAGCACTGAGAGGAGAACATGATAACCACTAAGCCACCGTGCCGCCCCTGAACTTGGTGTTGAAATGCGTTTATGACGTCGGACTCTAATAGATTATTGGTGTTACAGTTATGTTTTCTGCTTAAACTTCAGCCAGAACTTAGTGTTTTTCATACGCAAAGCTAAAACGTGTTTAAAAGCTGATGACATCAAGTGGAACCTGCTGGCCTCGTCTTTTCTTTGTCTCGTTTTGGTTCACGCCACGGTATGGACCCTACGCTTCGGTACAAATTCAGTATAGCGGGAGAAAAAAAGAAGAGGCTGGGTTTGCTTTAGTTTAAAATTACAGTCTGTTGTAGATGAGATTATGCATATGAGTGACGGACCTGCAGGTCTAAACAATATAGAAATCACAGGCTGGTCATGACAGTCACACACATTCGGTCTGTGGATTCTAATTAAATCATTCCAAAATTGTCTGTCCGCTTTTTTTCATAGCATTTCCCTGGTTACGCCACTTCCAGACGTGATTATAACTTTTAACTTATAGGACCATTTTAGTTCATATCTGTTATCTGTCCATAATTGTACAGTTTTCTAATTTTTATCATTTCAATTTGCACAGTGTACATATATATTCATTCATTCATTATCTCCGGCTTTATCCTCTATTAGGGTCGCGGTGGGGTTCCCCATGCCCATCCAGGGGAGAACGTCTTGGGTGCTGGGCAGATACACCCAGGACAGGGCGCCAATCCATCGCTGGGCACACACTCACTCACACAGACACACTCAATATGGGGCAATTTTTGAGAATTCAATTGACTTGATCCATGTTTTTGGACTGTGGGAGGAAACCGGAGAACCCGGAGGAAACCCACGCAGACACGGGGAGAACATGGAAACTCCACCCAGATGGGGATTCGAACCGGGAATCCCTAGCGCTGAGAGGCGAACGTGCTAACCACTAAGCAACCATGCCGCCTATTGTACATATATAGTTAAATTTTATTTTATTTTAATTTTATCTTTATTCTATTTTTCTTATCACTTTAAACAAATTTAACTTTATGTGGAGAAGTCAGAAAAGAATTGCACTGCTGGCTGTACCATGTATATCTACGTATGTGACAAATAAACCTGATTCTGATTCTGTATTTTCTTAGTAGAACTTTGTTTGTCTGTTCTCTGTTGGTCAGGACAGTCACAGGTAGAATTCAGGTGGTGGTTTAAGTGCAGGGCGGCATGGTGGCTTAGTGGTTAGCACGTTCTCCTCTCAGCACTAGGGATTCCCGGTTCGAATGCCCATCTGGGTGGAGTTTCCATGTTCTCCCCGTGTCCGCGTGGGTTTCCTCCGGGTTCTCCGGTTTCCTCCTACAGTCCAAAAACATGGTCAAGTCAGTTGAGTTCTCAAAATTTGCTCCATATAGAGTGTGTCTGTGTGAGTGAGTGTGTGCCCAGTGATGGATTGGCGCCCTGTCCTGGGTCTATCTGCCCAGCGCTCGAAACGTTCTGAATGGGTTCAAAATACATGATTTGAGTTCCTATTCCTATTGCAATGAAACTGAATGAGCCCCTGTATTCAGTGTTAAGTCATTTATATAAACACCAAGACTTTGCTAATCAATTTCACAGTTTACCACCCTGGGGCCAAAGCCACCCCATTGGCTATCTTTATCTGACCTGCATGAGGTCAATGGAAGTGTACGACATAGACTTATTCACATTTGATTGTAAGCCACAGACAGATGTAACTGGTGGGGGGTATCTTTACAATAAAGGCACTGCAGTTGTATTGTGTTCAGGGGTATACTGTATACAGTGCCTTCAGTGCAGCAGCATTGTTGTTATTATGAATTAACGGCAGGCCATTGGACCAGCCCTTCACAACAGTTCTAGTTAGTAATATACCCCTTTGAAAGACTGCCCCCTGATGGATGTGTTATGGTATGGTTTTGTGTTGACGTTGGCCATTTTTGACCTGTGTGACTTGTGCACCCTCTTGTTTACATTGCTCACCCTTGTGTAGGTCAGCCTTCACAAACCCAACAAGTTCTGGCATGCGTGTCCAGTTAGGGCAGTCCTTCTCAGATAGTGGGGCGAGCCCCCTGTGGGGGGCGCAGTGCGGTGCCTGGGGCGCATAATCATAAAAGCCTCATATTCGGCCTTGTGGTTTATAATATAGGTTATATAAATAAAGGTTTGTTGTGTTGTCACAACTGACTTTGTTTGCGAAAAAAACAGCACAAATTGTTGTATTCATTTTTGTTTTGTAGGTTAAAGTGTTAATATATTGTTCTCCTGAATTAATGTTGCTGATGAATTTGAATTTATTGATTTAATTGATTAAATTTAAATTTCATTTTTCAGTATGAAATGCGGGCGGCACGGTGGCTTAGTGGTTAGCACGTTCGCCTCTCAGCGCTAGGGATTCCCGGTTCGAATCCCCATCTGGGTGGAGTTTCCATGTTCTCCCCGTGTCTGCGTGGGCTTCCTCCGGGTTCTCCGGTTTCCTCCCACAGTCCAAAAACATGGATCAAGTCAATTGATTTCTCAAAATTTGCCCCATATAGAGTGTGTCTGTGTGAGTGAGTGTGTGCCCAGCGATGGATTGGCGCCCTGTCCTGGGTCTATCTGCCCAGCGCCCGAGACGTTCTCCCCTGTATGGGCATGGGGAACCCCACCGCGACCCTAATAGAGGATAAAGCGGGAGATAATGGATGAATGAATGAGTATGAAATGCCAGTCAGTTCAAAAATGTTTCTAAAAAAAGTTAATCGAATGGTTCTTTGTTCTAAATTGATCTATATTTCTTTCTTTTTTGTTTTCTTTATTGTTAATAAGGATACATTGTTATAAAAGAGGTGTACTTATAACAAATTTATAGACAAATGATACTACAGTGGGCGTGTAAAAATACTTTATCCCATTTTGTCATGTGCTGGGGGGGGGGGGGGGGTGAGTGTGCGTCTGTGTGGGGGGGGGGGCAAAATGGTTTCTTCTTCCTAGGGGGGGGCTTAACAGAAAATAATTGAGAATCACTGAATTACGGGGAATGAGTTTTGAGTACAAATTTTGCGATTAAAGGTGATGAGTTCCAAAGCTTTAGAGTTTAGTGGACGTTGAGTTTCGATGTACCTCTGCAGTAAATCAGCTGTACGATTTAGATTAATTTATTTTTTAGTATTTGGTACCTTTTGCTGAAGGTGTGTGTGCAAAGCAAACATACACAGTCTCATGGAGCGCTGCTAGCTTATTGTGTACTTTTACACTTCCTGATGACAATAATCTCTCTTTATCAGACTCGCCGTACTCATTGTTAAATGAGGCACATGATGCAATTCTCTTTTGTAAGCGCTCTCCATGGCTCATCTGCCCTCCATAATAGTGTCATTATTTCATCAGACGTGGACATTGTGTTGGTTTTAACTTAAAGAAAGGGACTAAGTTTTGTTTTGTTGCAGACACAAGGCCTCACTGTTCTAACAGTCATCATTCCTGTTTGCCATTAAGAAAATATCCTGAACACCTTCAAATAAAATCTGTTTGAAGAAACAACAAAGAATAACAAACACACTGAACCTGGCCTGCAGTCAACACGAGTCAGAGCTGTACGGAACAGAGCAGACATAGACATAGACATAGACATATATATATATAGACATATATATATTATGTGTGTATGTATGTATGTGTGTGTGTGTGTTTACTTATATATATATATATATATATATATATATATATATATATATATATATATATATATATATATATATATATATATATAGTATATAGTATATATATATATATATATATACACACGTGTGTATATATATATATATATATATATATATATATATATATATATATATATATATATATATATATAAACACACACACACATACATACACACATAATATATATATATATATATATATATATATATATATATATATATATATATATATATATATATATAAAATGTGTGCATGTATATGTGTGTGTGTGTATATATATATATATATATATATATATATATATATATATACATACACACACACACACACATATATATATATATATATATATATATAGAGAGAGAGAGAGAGAGAGAGAGAGAGAGAGAGAGAGAGAGAGAGAGAGAGAGAGAGAGAGAGAGAGAGAGAGAGAGAGAGAGAGAGAAATACACACACACACACACATATATACACACACATATGTATATATGTACATATATATATGTATGTATGTATATGTGTGTATATATATGTATGTATTTATACTGACACATTTGTATCCATCGATCTATATATCTTATATATATATATATATATATATATATATATATTTATTTTTTTTTTTTTTTAGAGAGATACGAGATACGAGAGATACACAAATATGCACAGATCTTTATTAAGAATCTGAAATGAATTACTTTATTAATACCAGATGGGAATTTGTGTTTTCTTTTCTTTTATTAGTTTGATATAATTACATAAAGCCTCTTTCATTAAGTATCATTTCTGCTGTCATATTAGACCTGCTTGCATGTTTTTGTCTTTGAGATTGTCATTGCTTGCTTCTAATTCCAGTCCTCGTTTTAGACATGCTCTATCATGATAGTAAGAGATAAAGGTACAGTGACCCGAGTGAACAGCAGCAGAAAGCATCTGTAATACTGTGTTGTCAAATAAGTGGCATGAACCTTTTTACATTACTGACATCGATGTTAACTCACTTTACTTCTGAAATGCCTCCATTGTAGATGTTCATTCACTTTCAGACACACCGTAGTTAAAAAAAATGATACATGCTGCTTTAATATATAAACAGGGACAAGAGCAGCCTTTATCATTTATTCTTATCATTTTCTGGACTGATTATTCTAATTAGAGTCATTTTACCAGAGGATTTTTTTAAAGACTTCAATATGTGGGAGTTTCATCCATAATGCTTCTCTGATAATCCTATCATGAAGAGAAAGTAAAGCCATGAAGCGATTGTGGTATGTTCTGTCAGCTTTAAAAGAGTTAAAAGGTTTGCCCTGTCCTGACCTGCAGCCGCATGAGGGTGAGGATCTCATACCCAGCCGCAGCATCAGCAGTCGTCTCAGTCTTCTCAAAGATCAGATACAGTCTTTTATCACATGATCAATGTACCTTTTTTACAAATGTAATGGAGAACGTTAACTGAAACGTAATGTGATCGAAGGTTTTCTGATTAATTAAAGAGTTTTAATAACATTATCACTCGCTCTTGTTAAGTGATAGTAACAGTTTGAAACCATATTTTTTGTTGTTGTATCTATAGAAGTCGTGTTCAATGTAGGTTATTTAATATCTTTGGTTCACCAGAGGCGGCACTGTGGCTTAGTGAGCACGTTCGCCTCTCAGCACTAGGGATTCCCGGTTTGAATCCTCATCTGGGTGGAGTTTCCATGTTCTCCCTGTGTCCTAGTGGGTTTCCTCCGGGTTCTCCGGTTTCCTCCCACAGTCCAAAAACATGGATCAAGTCAGTTAAGATCTCCAAATTGCCCCATATAGTGTGTGTGTGTGTGAGTGAGTGAGTGTGTGCCCAGCAATAGATTGGCATCCTGTCCTGGGTGTATCTGCCCAGCGCCCGAGACGTTCTCCCCTGGATGGGCATGAGGAACCCCACCGCGACCCTAATAGAGGATAAAGCGGAAGATAATGGATGGATAGCTGGTTCACCAGATTACATTCGTTAGAACTGTGGAAGGAGTACACAGATAAACTGAGAACATACAAACTCCACACAGAAAGAACCGAGGCTACCTGCCAAGGACTGTCTTGCCATTAGGTGACCAAGCTCCCCACTGGACCATAGTGCTGTCAAAATACCTGGACATCACCTGTTTAAGCTGAAAGACATGGTTCTAAAGGTTTCCCTTTCCTTGAACCTTTGATCTTTAAGGAAACCTCGGTTCTATACCTACTACACGTGAACACGGGGGCATTACGATTGGTTTTCGACATCCTACAGGAGAATAGTAATAGTTCTTATTATTAAGCTAATTCTCTCGTGTCTTTGAGTACAGCCTGTTCCTATTGTCCTTTGTTCTAGAATCCTCAGAGTGATGCATTATGCTCATTAATGTCGTAGTTTAGTTCCAACACGGCACAAAAGCTGAAAAACAACTCCGTAATCAGTAGGTGTTGAAATGTGCGAACTTCCTATTGAGCCCTTATTGGCGGTTTGCTGTCAAAACATGCAAATGAGGGTGACGGTACGTCCGTTTTGACAGAAATGATTAAGAGGATTGAGTTTGGAAACCTGCATCCTCCAGACGCACAGAACTGCAGGGTTCCCTCAGGTCTCTGCTAATTGTGAAGATAGCTTTTAAGCTCGGAATGCTTGTTTTTTTAATGTCTTATTGGATAATGAACTGTTAAGAAGTGTTAGATCTCAGCATCATCTGTGGCTCAGGTTTTTATTAGATGGGCAGGGAAGAACAGCCTGGGGTGTGGTGTTGTACAGATAATTAAAAGGCAAAATTTGTGTTTGGTGCTTTGATCTGCCTGTCAACTTTCCGGTTATAGAAGCTAAAGCCTTTAATCAACAGTAATGAGATTATTAACGCTCCTAAACTGTATAAAAGAAAGAAGAGAAATGTTAAGTTGTTTTTTTTCTCTCTTCAGTCCGTTGTACTGTAGCTCACTTACTTTCGAGCTGTGTGAAGTTTCCGCAGGCCGGGAAATGATCTGCGGCGTGTGATCAGGAAGGATTGAACTGATTTCCGAAGCCGTCCTCCACATGTTGCTGTCTACTCAAGTTTACTCTGTCTCTTTTGCTTTACAGTGCAGACCGGGCTCTATTTTACCCCCTGCACAGGGCGCATCGCCATGCTCGTTGCGTTCTTACACCCCTGTTTATTTTCACGCCCCCTACCTGCGTTGTTTAAATAGCAACCGTGCTTGTGAATACTGAGGAACCTCCGTTTTCCGTGTTTCTCCGCAAAAAAACGCATTTGGATTTTGACCAGTTGCTGCGAATTTAATCGGCGTGCTCACGTTAAGTTTCCCTTGCTAAATGAAAGTGACCTTAACGCTGTACTTTTAGCTCCATTTTGGGACCATGTTGGCTTAGGGGTCAGCATGTTCTCCTCTCAGCGCTAGGGATTCCCGGTTCAAATCCCCATCTGTGGAGTTTCCATGTTCTCCCCGTGTCCACGTGGGTTTTCTCCAGGATCTGCAGTTTCCTATCACAGTCCAAAAACATGGATCAAGTCAATTGAATTCTCCAAATTGCCCCATATAGAGTGTGTTTGTGTGAGTGAGTGTGTGCCCAGCGATAGATTGGTGCCCTGTCCTGGGTGTATCTGCCCATCGCCCAAAACGTTCTCCCCTGGATGGGCATGGGGAACCCCCCGCGACCCTAATAGAGGATAAAGCAGAAAATAATGGATGGATGGGTGGGACCATGTTCTCCAAACATGGGACCAAGTTTTCAGAGCCAGCAGCCCATCAATGAAAAAGAGCATGCGGACACGGGGAGAACATGGAAACTCCAGCCAGGTTGGGATTTGAACTGGGAAGTGCTGAGAGGAGAACATGCTATCCACTAAACCACCGTGCCACCCTTACTATGTATATTATTTTTTAAAATGTTTGTATATATATATATATATATATATATATATATATATATATATATATATATATATATATATATATATATATATGTATATATATATATATATATATATATATATATATATATATATATATATATATATATATATATATATATATATATAAAATTTGTTTTGTTTTCAGTATTAAACACTTAAATGTATTCTCTATAAAATGGGTTTTTCTGTACTTTAGAGTCTCCACAATGAATTAACTGGATTTACATTGATTTAAATGAAACGAATGGCTCAGTTTTCATCGTTTTCGGATTTCACCGATTGTTTACGGCCAGATTAGCAACGAAAACAGAGCTTCCCCAATGGGTGTGGTTGTCTCAAACCGAGGTGTGTTCACGTACATTTGGGGTGTATTGATATCTTGCCAACGGCCACATAAGCACAACTGACTGAAAACAACTTTGACAAACGACAACCGTCAGACATTCATTGTTATCTTGGCAGTAATTTGTCAACACAGACGTGTGCACAACACCACTGAACGCTGAGAAGACCTGAACGCTGTTAAACACCACTGCTGTTGTACAGAGAATGCACTGTACTGTGGGTTCTCCATTCATTGTAAAATTGTGATGTGTTGCCGGTTTCCTTGAAGTATCTTCAGTTCTTTATCCATGGTTCTCCTGAAGCACTGCGGCTACGACAATTACTGAATGGAATCTAGATTTTTATTAGACTTGCAGTCCTGCAGGACGCCCTCAATAGACTTATAGAGTTTTTTAATTGTTAAATACAGTCACCTGATCAGCACACAATCTGTACATGGCTGTCCTACACTGTTGTTGCTGCCCGGCCGTTCAAGGAGGATGTGTCCCCCACTTAGCCTTGGTCCTCACAAGGTTTTTTTCTTGCCACTGTCGCTTCAGCTTGCTCTTTGTGGGTTTAAAGGCTTACAACACTATAAAGCTGCTATGTGACAATTTATTATTGTAAAAAGCGCCCTATAAACAAATTACTTGAACTTCAAATGGACCAGCACATTAATTCCAGGTAGCTGCATCATTGAAATAGCATTGCGCCAAAGTGTTCCGCCTTTAGAAGTTAAAGGTAAAGGCAAGTGACACGCTGATTGGTTTATTGCACATTACGCCCAAAACAGACCCATTAATAGCTAAGAGAATTAGTACACGCCTTTTGCACCATTGAAATAGCATTTCGCCAAAGTGTTCCGCCTTTAATATCTGTAATATCTTTGTTTAATATCTGTACATAGCTGTCCTACATTGTTGTTGCTGCTCGGCCGCTCAAGGAGGATGAGTCCCCCCACTGAGTCTTGGTCCTCCCAAGGTTTCTAACTTAAATAACAACATAAAAGGGAGTTTTTTCTTGCCACTGTCGCTTCGGCTTGCTCTTTGGGGCTTTAAAGGCTTTTCATTCTGTAAAGCTGCTTTGTGACAATGTACTGTTGTAAAAAGCGCTATATAAATAAATAACTTGAACTTGAACTTGAACTTTAAATGTTAAGATAACGGCAAGTGACACGCTGATTGGTTTATTGCACATTATGCCCAAAACACACCCATTAATAGTTAAGAGAATAAGTACACGCCTTTTGCACTACGCAAGGTGTAATTTCATTTCATTTGTAAAATTGTGACATGTTGCCGGTTTCAGTTCTTTATCCATGGTTCTCCTGAAGCACTGCGGCTATGACAATTACTGAATGGAACCTGGATTTTTATTGGACTTGCAGTCCTGCAGGACGCCCTCAATAGACTTGTAGAGTTTTTAAATTGGTAAATACTGGTCACCTGATCAGCACACAATCTGTACATGGCTGTCCTACACTGTTGATGCTGCCCGGCCGTTCAAGGAGGATGCCTTGGTCCTCACAAGGTTTCTTCCTTAAAATAACATAACAGGGAGTTTTTTCTTGCCACTGTCGCTTCAGCTTGCTCTTTGTGGGTTTAAAGGCTTACAACACTGTAAAGCTGCTCTGTGACAATTTATTATTATAAAAAGCGCTCTGTAAACAAATTACTTGAACTTCAAATGGACCAGCACATTAAGTCCAGGTAGCTGCATCATTGAAATAGCATTGCGCCAAAGTGTTCCGCCTTTAGAAGTTAAAGGTAAAGGCAAGTGACACGCTGATTGGTTTATTGCACATTACGCCCAAAACAGACCCATTAATAATTAAGAGAATTAGTACACGCCTTTTGCACTACACAAAGTGTAATTTCATTGTTGTTACTACAGCTGTAAAATTGTGACATGTTGCCGGTTTCAGTTCTTTATCCATGGTTCTCCTGAAGCACTGCGGCTATGACAATTACTCAAATGGAATCTAGATTTTTATTAGACTTGCAGTCCTGCAGGACGCCCTCAATGGACTTTATAGTTTTTTAATAGTTAAATAGCCTTGGTCCTCACAAGGTTTTTTCTTAAAATATCAACAGAACAGGGAGTTTTTTACTTGCCACTGTCACTTCGGCTTGTCTTTTGGGTGTTTAAAGACTTGCAACACTGTAAACTAATCTGTGACAATTTATTATTGTAAAAAGCGCTCTATAAATAAATTACTTGAACTTGAACTTAAACTTAAAATGGACCAGCACATTAATTCCAGGTAGCTGCATCATCAAAATAGCATTTCGCCAAAGTGTTCCGCCTTTAAAAGTTAAAGGTAAAGGCAAGTGACACGCTGATTGGTTTATTGCACATTACGCCCAAAACAGACCCATTAATAGCTTTAAAGGCTTTTCATTCTGTAAAGCTGCTTTGTGACAATGTACTGTTGTAAAAAGCGCTATATAAATAAATTACTTGACTTGACTTGACTTAATAGCTAAGAGAATTAGTACACGCCTTTTACACTACGCAAGGTGTAATTTCATTGTTGTTACTACAGCAAAGAAACGCTGAAACCCCATTAATCAAGCTGCGCGGTTGACGGCTCGCTAATGATCACTAAAATAGGAGCCTTTGATTCTATCGGCCGTCGTTATTTTACCATCGTGTCTGTGTTATATGGAATGCAGCACAGATGGACTGTAATGGATAAATATTTGTTTGGGGTTTTTTTAAATCTCAGTTTGACACTGTCAGCTGAATAATACTGAGTTATCATGAGGCTGGAACACTCGTTTGATCCTGTTGAGGAAAACATGCGCTGTTTGAATGGCTTGGTTTAATGACAGTGATTGTACCGCGGCCAAAGAAATGACCAACGTGGCACGTTTATTTGATTAAGTATTTCTGCTGACAGTTTGGACGAGAAAAAAAAGCTAGTAGCAAAATAAAGCGACTCATGCATCAATATTAATATAGTCAGCTGACACTGTATACAAGTTTTAATTGCAGTTGGTCACGTTCGGTGCACATTTTCCATCAACACAGCCCTAATCTGAAAAGACCAATTAAGTTCTGGATAGGACTTATCGAATTAATGAAGGTGGACCATTTGATTTGATTGACCAGCATGGGTACTGTAGATGTATGGCTATCCAGTGGCCCATGGAAGCTCTGGCTATTTAATAAACAACCCGAAGCTGCCGGCCTGCGCGAACGTTTACAACCAGCTATTAGTTTTCATTTGGATGCTTCAGTAAGGCTGAATGATTAAGTCTTGGCAATCCGTAGAAGGACAGTGCACAGTGTTCAAACACAAGTAGAAATCCTATTTATCTTCTTTAATAATCTTGTTTACATTCACTCAAAGCAAATCATTTCATTGGTTTCATGACACTTGACATGAGCCGTGACGGATAACACACGGCGACCACGCAAACCAGAGCTGAGGAACTCTAACCTGCCCCAAACCGAACAGCACCAGACACTGCGCTGAAGCTTGTTATTGTCCTGATTAACCGAATATCTCAATGTTTTTATGAAGGTTTCACATGTCTGCATATGTTCTCAGCACCAGTGCCAGTACTTTTGATTATGCGATGGAACGTTCAAACTATGAAGTTGTTGCAGGAATGCTTACTTCTAAATGATTTTTAAAAATGTAAAAATTTAAATAAAAGGTCATAACATCCAAACTGCAGTTAAAATTTAATTTATTTAATTTCTTTTTCTTTTATATGACCAAAAATTTGCCCCCACACACACATTTCTTTATACATTATATATATATATATATATATATATATATATATATATATATATATATATATATATATTAGGTTAGGCGGCACGGTGGTTTAGTGGTTAGCACGTTCTCCTCTCAGTGCTAGGGATTCCCGGTTCGAATCCCCATCTGGGTGGAGTTTCCATGTTCTCCCCGTGTCTGCGTGGGTTTCCTCCGGATTCTCCGGTTTCCTCCCACAGTCCAAAAACATGGATCAAGTCAATTGAATTCTCTAAATTGCCCCATATAAAGTGTGTTTGTGTGAGTGAGTGTGTGCCCAGCGATGGATTGGCGCCCTGTCCTGGGTGTATCTGCCCAGCGCCGAAGCGTTCTCCCCTTGATGGGCATGGGGAACCCCACCGCAACCCTACTAGAGGATAAAGCGGGAGATAATGAATGAATATATTAGGTTATGAACAACAATATTATGGATTCCATTAATTCCAAATAAAGACTTGGTATTTTTGTGCTACTAACACTCTTACTGTACATACACACTACTAGACACTAGTGACACTTCACTATGGACATCTTGGTATCTTTGACATACACTGTAATTCTGTATTCAGTGACAGTCTCGCTCTCGTTATATATAAATATATACTGTACGTCAGTGTCCCTGAGATGTTTAAATGAAACTAAACCCCCCTCACCACATCAGTGTCACTGCAGAACTGACAATAAACAATGACCACCAATACCGCCAATGACCAATAGAGAACAGAGAACCAACAGGGTACTAACAATAAAAGAAATCAGTCTGTACTACAGTCTGTTATTGTAAAACTACAAATGCCTATCTATATGGTAAGTGCAGAAAATAGAGAATTTTTATTGCTACTGTAGATGAAATACAGTATGACACCTTTCTTAACTCCATATACAAAAATCACCTTTAATTGATCACTTAAGAAGAGGAATTCTATAAAGAGAGAAGAATCAACCCACTGAATATTAAGCGGCCATGTAATTAATGATGACATTTATTACATAATACATTAAAAACATTCTATTTAATGTTTACATTTCCAAAAAAGCATTGAACATCTACAGTATGGAATTGTATTTACAGACCATTGAATCTTTATGTTAAAAAGGTGAAACACATCAGAGCATCGGAATAATCTTATAATCAAGTGTCTGTTGATGAAGTTTGTAAAGTTTGTGATTACTTTGGAAGCTGAAGATCACACGGCAGCTGCAGGGCTGTCTCTTTGTATCGGTTGTGACACGTACATGAGCGGTGTCAAACCTGAAGCTGATTAAGGACGCGGATATCTGTGCTTTCGTCCTGATTACAGCGCTCTGAGCGACTTGTGTTGGGGGTAATTGACTGGAAACGTAACTATGTGGAATTTGGTACTTGCAAGGCTTTCATGATGGTTCTACTTCTGTATTTTAGATTTGATTATTTGAAAGTTTATGTTCACCTTTGTTGTTATTCCTATTTCTTTTTTCCTGAAATCAGAAACATGGCTGTTTCTCATCTGTCTTTATCCCAATCCCCGCTGGAGAGCAGCACATTTTAGTCAATAGCAGTCTACTGATTACCAGGGCAGCCGGGGATGAGTTAAAGGGAGAGGGCAGAAGTATTCATTTTCCCCTCCTTCCTCCTCTTTAAACAAATGGTTCAATTACTATGCACTCTCTTGCCAGTGTGGTCATTCGTACCCATTAAACCCGTGTCTTATCACCCATGAGAGAGCTTCACATCTCCACCTCCACCAATTGTCTGTAATCAGCTCCTTAAGGAAGCAGACAAGCAGCGCTGTGTGTTGAACAGGGAAACGAGGAAGAAAGTGTGTGATAAATGGGGGAAGTTGAGTGACTGGGTAATGAAGATTTGTCTTAATCAGAAGTGATTTGACAGAACAGGAGTGTGGCAGGGTCAGGACTCAGGCGATGAATAAAACAGTGCCCAGCTGAGTGAAGAAAGCCTAGAGAAATGAGGCCTGATTACCCATCACCCTCTCTCACATACACATCATTGTCCTCACGCTCTCATTCTCGGGCTCGTCTCGCTTCCTGTACGGCCCCGTGTATTTTACAAGGTTCCAGATTTCTTTGAAATAAAAGCAAACCGGAATTTCCATTGGTCAGCAGTTGATTGTTGAATTATCTGGTGTACCTGTTATGGTGCAGTGGTATATAATCATACACAGTCTTCAATGATGATTGGTTGCTGCTTCGCAATTATGAGGTTGTTGTGATTAATAGACCACAAGTGTTTTGAGATATATCAAAATGTTCATTGTTAAGTTTATCTAATAATATATTTAAATCCAATGAGAATGAAAAATCACAATTTTATTAAAGTAATAAGGACGTCATGGTTGCGAATAGAGGTGTTTGGTACGATGTGCTGTTAACCCTCTTTCCCGGGATTTATTAATTAGGAGAACCTGAAAAAACCCACTCTGGCAGAGGGAGGACATGCAGTATATAGTATATGTATATAGTATATATTGAATATATATAGTGTGTGTGTACATATATATGTACACACACACGCTATTCATTCATTCATTATCTTCCGCTTTATCCTCTATTAGGGTTGCGGTGGGGTTCCCCATGCCCATTCAGGGGAGAACGTCTCGGGCGCTGGGCAGATACACCCAGGACAGGGCGCCAATCCATCGCTGGGCACACACTCACTCACACAAACACATTCTATATGGGGCAATTTGGAGAACTCAATTGACTTGATCCATGTTTTTGGACTGTGGGAGGAAACCGGAGAACCCGGAGGAAACCCACGCGGACACGGGGAGAACATGGAAACTCCACCCAGATGGGGATTCGAACCGGGAATCCCTAGCGCTGAGAGGAGAACGTGCTAACCACTAAGCCACCGTGCCGCCCACACACGCTATATAAACTATATATATATATATATATATATATATATATATATATATATATATATATATATATATATATATATATTTATATATATATATATGTAAACTATTCTGTCACTAAAGCACTATTCATGTTTTTGATGCATTTTATTTCATATATACATATTTACGTTTTTTTTTAATGGCAAAAGTTTTGTTCCCACTTATAAATATTTTGGCACTTTGCTTAAGATGTGTTTTTGACACCAATTTGGAGGCAGCTCATCATAAAGGCAGATGGATAATGCTTTCTGAGGTGGATTATGAGCGACTGGACTTACTGACAGTCAGTCTTATCTTTACTCATCCCCTTACAGCATTCTCTCATTTGGCTGTCAATGGATTGTGTCCAGCTCGAGGTTTATGTGGTAACCATCAAAAAATGTCTGCGGCTTTATAATAAAGAGCAGAGCCAGGCCCGCGAGTAAGCGCGCTTCAAGGCTTGTTGTCTTTCAGCTTTGGGATCTGACACCGGGCTTCAGACATCTCAAAGAGAACTTACACCCAAACAGCTGCTGTAGAATGGATTGTGTCCAATTATACATGTCCACTGAAATGAGGTGGCGAGATGGAGCGATGAGGCCACATAGAGACGGCAGCCAGCGGCCTGTTCATTCTTATTTTTTAAGCTTTCTGTGGCAGCAAAAGGGGGAAACATTTGATATTTTCATATTTTCACCTCCATGATATCATCTCATTATTCATTTATTCATTTATTATCTTCCGCTTTATCCTCTATTAGGGTCGCGGTGGGGTTCCCCATGCCCATCCAGGGGAGAACGTCTCGGGCGCTGGGCAGATACACCCAGGACAGGGCGCCAACCTATCGCTTGGCACACACTCACACAATCACACTCTACATGGGGAAATTTTTGGAGAACTCCATTGACTTGATCCATGTTTTTGGACTGTGGGAGGAAACCGGAGAACCCGGAGGAAACCCACATGGACACGTGGATGGGGGATTCGTACCGGGAATCCCTAGCGCTGAGAGGCGAATGTGCTAACCACTAAGCCACCGTGCCGCCATCAACTCATTATCCTCTGCTTTATCCTATATTAAGGACTAACCTTGCTGCGGGGAGGGGCATGGAAACATTACTTCACATTTACATTTAGTCATTTAGCAGATGCTTTCTGGCAAAAATCTTGGTGACCAAATACTTATTTTCCACCATTATTTGCAAATAAATTATTAAAAAATCAGACAATGTGATTTTCTGATTTTTTTTTTTGTTGAGGTCTACCTGTAAATGTCAATTACAGGCCTTTCTCATCTTTTTTAATTGGAGAATTTGCACAATTGGTGACTGACTAAATACTTAAATACTTATTTTCCCCACTGCATCCACAACAACTTACAAATGAGAACAACACAAGTCAGTAGTTAGAGCAGAACCAGCTACACTGTAGAACAATTAACCCTGATCATAATCCTATCTGGATTTTATAAATTTATTTATATATAGATTTTTTTATATCAGGTGTTTGTGAGAGAGGTGTGTTTTCAGTTGTTTCTTAAAGATGCTGAGTGACCCTGTCTTATGGACAGAGTTGGGAAGATTGTTCTATCATTTTGCAGTGGTGAACAATACAGAGTGAGAACCACGGTGAGGTGGAATCACCGTGTATTTTGAAAAGATAGAGTGAAGGTAAGAGGGGACAGATCCAGAGATTGTCCTGTAGGCCAGAGTCAGCACCTTGTACTGAATGCAGCAGCTACAGGGAGCCAATGGAGAGAGAGGAGTAGTGGAGTGACATGAGTTCACTTGAGCTGGTTGAACACAAGTCAGGCTGCAGAGTTCTGAATCAGTTGTGATTCTGAATCACCTGATTGTGGAAGCTGGAAGAACGGCAAGCAACTTATTATAATAATCAAGCCGGGATAGGATGAGGGCTTGAACTATCAGCTGATCTTCCTGATGTTGTTCAGGGAGTGGTAGCTCAGTGGTTAGGACATTGGGCTATCAATATGAAGGTTGGGGGTTCAAATCCCAGGTCCCCTGTAGTTACCAATGTGGGTCCTTGAGCAAGACCCTTAACCCTCATTGCTCCAGAGTTGTTGTGTTTAACCCTGTTTTCACCTTGTAAGTCGCTTTGGATAAAAGTGTCTGCTAAATAACCGAAATGTAAAATGTAATGTAATGTTCAGAAAGAACCTGCAGGAACATGATCACACGGAAACTTCACCCAAATTGGAACTCCAACCTCTGAGAGGAGAACGTGCTAACCACTACAGCACCATGCTACCCCAGGATATCCACAGCAAATTCATCGGCCGACACGCTGCGACTTAAAAGCCCATAAGCACGTTAATTAAATAAGCCAGAAATGCCCTGCTTTGTCTGCGTTATTATTATTGGTTATTTTATCCGAGCTGCTTGCAAAATCCCGCATTCTGACTCAATATTTATTTAGAAAGATACAGATCTTCCGGTCCGAGTGTCCATGAGGCAGATTAAGAGTCGAGATTTAAAGCAGCCTGTCGGTAACGATGTCGTCATCATAGATTTAAACTATTAAGCTCGCTAAATGGGCCATGGGGGAAAGAGTCTTTAGCAGTTGCAAGAAAGCTTAAAATTACAGTGGGTTAAATTGTTAATAGAGCTTTAGACAGGAGCAGAATATTTTATAAAGCGTTTCAAGCAACAAGTTATGCAGCCACCGTGTGTGTGTTTCTTTTTTTTCCTGCGTCCCCCGTTTCACAGCTATTCTCAGAGTTCAGAAAATGGCACGGTCTTCTGTTAATTGTGTGATGAGTAATTAGCATGTTATTAAATTTGTCAAAGAAACTTAAAAGGAAATGGAGATGATAATTGGGGGTCTTTGCAGACGCAGGATATTACGTGTAGAATGAACCGTCTGCGCTGATTTCTTTTGCTGGTGTGTGCTGCTGCACTCTGCTTTTGATCACCATTATGTTTATGTTGACTGGCATTGCTTTGCAGTGGCATTCATTTAGCCTGGGTTCTAATGACCATGGTTTTGATGCTTAGAGAGGCCGGAGGAAGCTTGTGGGAGAACGGGCTTGCTGTGCCAAGCAGCGGGAAAAGCAGGAAAGTCATCTCTCATCCTCCTCCTCACTGTCTGTGTTTGTTTTTCTTCAGCCAGACTCAGCATCTGTCCAGCCTCAGTCCGCCCGACGTGCCTCTCATTACGCCGAGCAGCATATAGACCGACGTATAGATTCGAACAGATAATCAGAAGACCGAAAGAAAAGTGCGTCTGACTTTTCGAGCTCCGTTGGGAACCAGTGCGCACACCTCTAATTGTCCTAAAGAAAAACTGCAGCAAACATAAACATAAGCTGCTGGTTTTAAACTGAAGGTAATCTTTATGAGCTGCAGAAGCGCAGTCATTGATGTCAGACATCCACCGCTGTACATCCAGGACTCCTACAGTTCACTTTCATCCTGTCTATTCCACAGCAGAAAACTTCATTCTGTAACTTTTTTAGATTTTTTTTATTTGAATGTATTGACTTAGTAATCATTATATCAGCTGCCGCTTTTATCTGAAAGATGATGTATACCTCGCTCCATATTTGTCTGCAACAATCTGTAAAGATTCGAAAAAATTCGGAAATATAGTCATGTTATAAATATTCTATTAGAAATGCACATACAGCGGGGATGCACACAAGAGCTACGCACGCATGCTCGTAATTAACGATGTGCGGTGTGAATTACTGTGTAAAGTGTGTTTGTGCAGCGTTATGTTTGCCATTTTTGGGGCTGTGTTTACATACATACTCAGACCCCAGAGATTTTACTTTATAACTAACTTATTTTTCTACTGGTTTTCGACAGCATGGCCAAGAAACAAGTTTCATTAAGTTATTACTTTAAAAGAATTGCCAGAGTGAAGCTGAAAGTAAAAAAAACATGAGTATCAGACCAAAAGAATCAGACCAAAAATATTACCTGAACCCCAGAAATATAGTGTGTATTCATCAAAATCCTCATTTTTAATATCATGGCCCTGTTATCTATAAACAAGTAAGTAAGTAAGTAAACTTTATTTATATAGCACTTTTCTTAGGCACAGGCAACAGAGTGCTTTACAAAAGGAAAAACATAAAAATAACAGAGAATAAACACAATAAAAGCACAATTTACACAACATTCATTCATTCATTATCTCCCGCTTTATCCTCTATTAGGGTCGCAGTGGGGTTCCCCATGCCCATCCAGGGGAGAACGTCTCGGGCGCTGGGCAGATAGACCCAGGACAGGGCGCCAATCCATCGCTGTGCACACACTTACTCAAACAAACACACTCTATATGGGGCAATTTAGAGAACTCAATTAACTTGATCCATGTTTTTGGACTGTGGGAGGAAACCGGAGAACCCGGAGGAAACCCACGCGGACACGGGGAGAACATGGAAACTCCACCCAGATGGGGATTCGAACCGGGAATCCCTAGTGCTGAGAGGCGAACGTGCTAACCACTAAGCCACCGTGCCGCCCAATTTACACAACATAAAACATAAAAAACATAAAAACACAACAAACAAGACTACTGGCTAGCCCATTTGCCCAAATGCCTGTCTAAACAGATACGTCTTTAAATGTTTTTTAAAAGAGTCCGCAGATTAAGCCAATCTTAAAAAAGGGGGCAAATCATAAGACTTTAACTTATAAAAACAATCACAAAACAGAATGTGTTACTGCTCCATCTATATGTTTATGTCCCCACCCCCTTCCCCATCCCCATGTCTAGACATTTCATGCGCTGGGCATTCACCCAGGACAAGACACAAATCCATCACTGGGCACACTCACTCACACAGACACACACCTTATAGGGGCAATTTAAAGCAAACAACTCACCTTGAATCCATGTTTTTGTAGTGAGGGAGGAAACAGGAAGAACATGCAAACTCCACCAAGATTGGGATTCAAACTTGAATCCTCAGGGTTGAGAGGCAGACGTGCTGACCTCTGTTTCTGCCCTTTTATTTACAATTATTTTACGGTACTTTACAACATGGAATGAATCTTTACAGACATGTTTACCTCGATAATCCAGCCTTCCATGATCTTCCGCTTTATCCTCTATTAGGGTCGCGGTGGGGTTCCCCATGCCCATCCAGGGGAGAACGTTTCGAGCACTGGGCAGATAGACCCAGGACAGGGCGCCAATCCATCGCTGTGCACACACTCACTCACACAAACACACTCTATATGGGGCAATTTGGAGAACTCAATTGACTTGATCCATGTTTTTGGACTGTGGGAGGAAACTGGAGAACCCGGAGGAAACCCAGGCGGACACGGGGAGAACATGGAAACTCCAACCAGATTGGGATTCAAACCAGGAATCCCTAGTGCTGAGAGGAGAACATGCCAACCACTAAGCCACCGTGCCGCCCTACCTCGATAATAAAAAAGAAAATGTAAACAAATGTAAAATAAAAGTCAGATGCAGTAGCTCATTCAGTTAATCCTAGTCGCCTTCAAAATTTGTGCAAAATAAAAAGTCATGTGAAATTTATTAACAAGTCTGATTTCTAACAGCCTCATTTCTATCCTTGCAGCCGGTTGGGCTACACCTTTTCTTTTTCTGCTTATTGTCAATTTCATCCAAGCCCTCCGAGCTTGCCCTCTGTAATGCATTGCTGCTGCGCGATCAGGCCTTCACAGCTGATCCAGAACGCTGCAGTTTGTCATGTGTTTAACCGACCCAAGCGAGACCATGCTACTCTACTGCTCATCTCTCATCATCTCATTGGCTTCCTGTAGCTGCTCACATTCAACACAAAGCACTGACTTTATCGACAACGTGGACAATAAGTGGAGCAAAAAGGATGTGCATCCAAATGTTTACATGATCCAGTACATGCAGGTATATTTATGAAACGGGTAGTTCCAGTTCTTAAATCTGATTGGCTGAGCAATTTGACAATAAATCACACACCTGACTGCTTCACATTCCATCCATCCATCCATTATCTTCCGCTTTATATATTTAAAAAACAGACATCATTATGTCACAGAAGACCAGTTTATTAATAATTTTGCCTTTAATGAACGCAGAGTTTTTTAAAACAGTTTTATAAAAGCAATAAGGCACTCGAGGTTGTGTATTATTGAAAATAAATCATGGGAAAGGAGTGTAACAGGTTACCAACACCCAACGTTGTGCCTAACGACACCTTTTTCTTGTGATTTATTCACAATAATGCACGCCCTCTAATACCTTATTTATTCATTCATTCATCATCTTCTGCTTTATCCTCTATTAGGGTCGCGGTGGGGTTCCCCATACCCATCCAGGGGAGAACGTTTCGGGCGCTGCGCAGATACACCCAGGACAGGGCGCCAATCTATCGCTGGGCACACACTCACACACACAGACACGCTCTATATGGGGCAATTTGTATTTTATTGTATTTAGTATTTACTGATCTCTATTTCTATTATTTTTTTTTCTTTTTAGAGTACATCTTGTAACAGATACATTACATATATCTATAACTTTCCCAATTACTGTCACTTCTGCTGCTGAGAAATGTGAATTTCCCCCATTGTGCGACCAATAAAAGATTATCTTATTTTATCTTATTTTAAAATGTAAATCATTCAGTTTTGAGCGGCACGGTGGCTTAGTGGTTAGCACAGTCGTCTCTCAGTGCTTGGGATTCCCGGTTCGAATCCCCATCTGGGTGGAGTTTCCATGTTCTCCCCGTGTCCGCGTGGGTTTCCTCCGGGTTCTCCGGTTTCCTCCCACAGTCCAAAAACATGGATCAGGTCAATTGAGTTCTCCAAATTGCCCCATATAGAGTGTGTCTTGTGAGTGAGTGTGTGCCCAGCTATTGATTGGCGCCCTGTCTTGGGTCTATCTGCCCAGCGCCCGAAATGTTCTCCCCTGGATGGGCATGGGGAACCCCCTGCGACCCTAATAGAGGATAAAGCGGGAGATAATGAATTCAGTTTTGAGGTGAAATCATGCTGTATGGTTATAGTAATCTAGTCCGGTTAGTGTAGGTAGTATTGTTTATGGATATGTTTTGGGTAAGTCTCCACAAAATGAATCAAATATAAATAAATATATAAAGTCCCCACAATGCATAAAAGACATTTTGTGTGTGTGTGTGTTCAACTGCTGTGTATTTCTCAATTTCCATGGACATTCTGACAGAATTATTTGCTTTCAACTTTGTCTCCTTCATGCCGTGGTTCCCATCCATCATCTGCACTGGTGTCTGAACGAGGCTGTCCTTTTTCATGAGGCCGAGTATCACAGAGATTGCAGCGTTGCGTCTGGCCTCAGGAGTCACCCTCATTTGTTTTAAGGCCCTCTCTCCCGGACAGAGACTGATAGCGGTGCTTAATTCTCTTCACAGAAGATTTCCGCCTTCGGCCCCGCCGCGCCGTCCCCACCTTGCTGGCTGGCTATAGTTATGATGGTTATTAATATTGTTCCTCGCTCTTTTAATCGGCCCCATATCTGACTGGTCCATATAATCTGGATATCCTTCAATCTGTCGACACACGGCGAATGGAAATTAATGAAGATGAAGACGTTTTCGGATTGCCACTGGCCTTTAATACGAGAGTGCAGCTCGTCTCATCTCGGTCTCTTTCTCTTTCTATATTGGGAGAGTATTAAGCAGCCAGATGCAGCCCGATGGCCCGGTCCCCGTGCAGGCGCACAGCATGCGTGCTCTTTGAATGCAGCACCTGTGTAATGTAATCCATGAGTGTGTTGTTTACTTACAATTGTTTGGTGCATTTGAAAGGCTTCCTTTGATCCTCGCAAAGATTCCTCACTTCTTTTCTCTTCCGAACTGCTAATATGGCTTCTGCTTCCAGCTTTGGTGCTTTTCTTTTCTTTCTTTATTTATTTCTTTTTTATTATTTCATTATTGGTTGATGCGAAACGTGTAAGGCGGCTGTTTTTTTTATTATTTTTTATTTCGTTTATTTTCTTTATTGTTCGGGCGGTGGCTTAGTGGTTGGCATGTTCTCCTCTCAGCACTAGAGGTTCCCGGTTTGAATCCCAATCTGGGTGTAGTTTCCATGTTCTCCCCGTGTCACATTCAACACAAAGCACTGACTTTATCGACAACGTGGACAATAAGTGGAGCAAAAAGGATGTGCATCCAAATTTTTTACGTGATTTTTTTTTTTTTAACGAAATTTTTTAGTTTTTACATGCAGGTATATTTATGAAACGGGTAGTTCCAATTCTTCAATCTGATTGGCTGAGCAATTTGACATTAAATCACACACCTGACTTCACATTCCATCCATCCATCCATTATCTTCTGCTTTATCCTCTACTGGGGTCGTGTAGGGGAGAATGTTTCGGGTGCTGGGCAGATACACCCTGGACAGGATGTCAGTCTATCACTGGGCACACACTCACACAGAAACCCGGACGAAACCCACACGGGGAGAACATGCAAACTCCACCCAGATTGGGATTGAACTGATCATATCATGCTAACCAGCTTCCAGCTTTGGTGCTTTTCTTTCTTTCTTTCTTTCTTTTTTATTATTTTATTATTGGTTGAGGCGAAACATGTAAGGCTGATGTTCTTTAATAATTTTTTATTTCGTTTTTTTGTTTATTGTTCGGGTGGCACGGTGGCTTAGTGGTTGGCATGTTCTCCTCGCAGCACTAGGGAATCCCGGTGCGAATCCCAATCTGGGTGGAGTTTCCATGTTCTCCCCGTGTCGACGTGGGTTTCTGCCGGGTTCTCCGGTTTCCTCCCACAATCCAAAAAAAAAAAACATGAATCAAGGTCAATTGAATTCTCCAAATTGCCCCATATAGAGTGTGTTTGAGTGAGTGAGTGTGTGCCCAGCGATGGATTGGCGCCCTGTCCTGGGTCTATCTGCCCAGCGCCCGAAACGTTCTCCCCTGGATGGGCATGGGGAACCCCCCCGCGACCCTAATAGAGGATAAAGCGGGTGATAATGAATGAATGAAAAATTGCCCCATATAGAGTGAGTGTGCCCAGCGATCGATTGGCGCCCTGTCCTGGGTCTATCTGCCCAGCGCCCGAAACGTTCTCCCCTGGATGGGCATGGGGAACCCCACGCGACCCTAATAGAGGATAAAGCGGGAGATAATGGATGGATTTTTATTGTTCTCTTTGACCTCTTTGGTGATGTGAGGTGTGCGCTGACTACCTCTTCAGACGCCTTGTTCTTCATGTCGTGTAAACGGTTCGAGCTCTATGATCGTGTTAGGAGTGCCAGGCCTCACCTTTTTACTTTCTTCCCTGTTTTCAGTTGTTTAATGTTTCACATCCCTCATGGGTCCCTCATTTGGTTAATTAACTGTTCCACTTTATTGGTTCCCTTTGAGGTCATGTGTTCTGATTTCGGTTTGTCAGCAGACCAGCATTATGTTTACGACGTCCCGCGTTGCCCGTTCCTGTGTTATGGATGCTTTTTACACTTACTTGGATGCCTGACTCCATACAGCGCGTCCGAGGGCCTCACTTCGCGCCGTAACGCGCAGCTCTAAATAGAGACGGACGCTGCGCTGTGACAGCTAGATGAGCAACATTCAGATGGAAGATCCATCCATTCATTATCTTCCACTTTATCTATTAGGGTCGCGGTGGGTTCCCCGTGCCCATCCAGGGGAGAACGTCTGGGGCACTGGGCAGACACACCCAGGATAGGGCGCCAATCTATCGCTGGGCACACACTCACTCATACAAACACACTGTATAGGGGGCAATTTGGAGAACTCAATTGACTTGATCCATGTTTTTGGACTGTGGGAGGAAACCAGAGAACCCGGAGGAAACCCATGCGGACACGGGGAGAACATGGAAACTCCACCCAGATGGGGGATTCGAACCGGGAATCCCTAGTGCTGAGAGGAGAACGTGCTAACCACTAAGCCACCGTGCCGCCCCAGATGGAAGATGTTTCCTGAATATTGCATGTGCTGATTAAATGCCGGGACATGTGGAAAGTCTAAATGCACAGTGTCGCTGAGCAGTAGCCTTAAGTTTTACTGTTAGTTTGAGTTCGAAATCCCTGAGCATCTTGACTCTGGGTTCTAATTAGACTCTCTCCATTGCCCTTGAAGCATATCACAGCTAAAGCTTCCGCTTACTAACTGCAGTACTTGAAACAGATGTTAATAAGTCGAAATGTAACATCTGCCTCACAATCCCAGTTGACTTTCACAGCAAAAATGCATTTAGTTAGGATGGAATAAAAGCGATAGGAGGCTCGCTGCGGTTGAGAGGAGGAGGAGGAGGAGGAGGAGGAGGCATGACTATAGATCACAAGACCAGAGCCAAGTCTCGCCAAAACCATAAACGTCTGCGACCAATTCCAAACCTAGTGTTATGATGCGTGTCTTGGATGCCGATGTGAGAAATAAACCAATATGTTGTGTCTGTCAGCATATGGTTCTACACCACCAACCCACTTTAGACGGGATGATGGGCACTTGACTATCATACACCCACGTCTCTGTAAACTATCAGACAGATTTAGAAGCCCGCATGGCTGGTTTAGTCCTTACTCTCCTTTCCTCAAGCCTTTCCTAAATGCAGCTTGTCCTATGAACGTTGTCACTGATGAGCCAATTAACCAATCATCTGTTCATGTGGATTTTTGTCTCCTACAGAGCAAATGGGACAGGAGATCCTCGCCAATCTACACAGTGACCGGGAGAAGATCCAAAGATCTCGAGATCGGGTGAGATGTTTTCCTCTACCATGTTCTTTATTTTAAAAACAATTGCCCCAAAACATGGCGGATGTTTACTTCCCTCCACAATTACTGGCACCCCGGAGGAAGATGGTTTACATGGTTATAAGAACTTTTGACCCTATTTTAGCAATCTTTACTGAGTTGTCCACTGCACACTGTCCAGCTTCATTAAAGGTGTGTCACTGTGTGTGTTTGCTACGTTATGATGGAAAACTGCAAATAAAACACAGAAGGGAAGTTCTGATTCATGCATTCGTTATCTTCCGCTTAATCCTTCACTAGGGTCATGGGTTTTTGGGGGGGGCGCTTCAGGTGCTAGGCAGATACCCAGGACAGGGCACCAATCTACACTCACTCACACAGACACACAGACACAAATGCACACTATATGGGGCAATTAAGAGCATTCAATTTACCTTGAATCCATGTTTTTGGACTGTGGGAGGAAACCGGAGAACCCGGAGGAAACCCACACACGGACACAGGGAGAACCTAGAAACACTAAGCCATCGTGCCGTCCGGAAATACTGATTTAATTCTGGTAAGCACATTATAAGTACATTTAAATTGTTCATGGGTGTGTTTTGAGTGCAACAATCAGTGTGTCACATGCCTTTAAGAGCCTGGTGCAGTCTGACTTTGGTGGATTGCTATTTTAACGTTGCAGTTTGCTGGATTCAATACGTTGGTCCACGTATTTCTGTACAATGTAAACAATGTAAATGCATTCTTTGTCCAAATGCAGTGATATTTAATGGCGTTCAGTTGTTGCTCAAAGTTCAGTAACATTACGTACGCATCTGCTTTCACATTTCGATGTCACGATGGCAATGAGCTAACCTGAACACACCTCTTTTCGTGTAGCTATGGAAACACACATCAGTGTAGATATACATTTACATTACATTTGGTCATTTAGCAGACGCTTTTATCCAAAGCGACTGACAAGGTGAGCACAGGGTTAATCACAACATCCCTGGAGCAATGAGGGTTAAGGGCCTTGCTCAAGGACCCACACTGGTAACTTCAGTGGACCTGGGATTTGAACCCCCAACCTTCAGATTGATAGCCCAACGCTCTAACCACTGAGCTACCACGCCCACTACATACTGTATATTTGCAAGCAACGTAGCTATTTAAATGCTGTCCGAAGGCATTAAAATGGACTGTTGGTGGGGTGTAAGGTGGCAGATAGCATTGATAAGACAGGAGATAAGACAGGGCCCTTGGTTTCACATGAAAAACAATAAATGTAACTTTTAACCATAGTGTCACATGCAGGGATGTCCACAAAGAGGACACCGCACAGATGGACTCCTCATTGTCTACATTAATACAGTATGTTTACTAGGGGTGTCTTCAACTAAGGATTTTCATAGTCGAATCTGATTCGTCAGATTTTCCCTATAGTCGACTGATAGTCGAATCAGTTAAAATTTCACCACAAGATGGCGCTATAAGCGTGTTTTTTTTAAAAAGATTTTTTATATATATTTTACTTGTTTTTCTAGAGCACCGTAAATGGGATCCCCGTTCTGGACTTTTTTCCACTTGAAAGGAAAAACCTAAAACACTCAGATCAATGAGTTTTAGGATGATTAGGATGATTTTATTTGACAAAAGGCTATATATATATAACGAAAACAAAGACATTTCATGTAAAAACTAATGCTTAGCAGCAGCCATGGGCACCCCCATGTGGTCAAAATGGTACATTCGACTATGAGGTTCATAGTCAACTACGGTTCTCCGAATCGAATCGTCGAATCAGCGAATATTGCAGCTCACCCCTAATGTGTACCGATGTGCCACAGCGGTTGACGCGTCCACTACCCAGGTAAAAGTTTCCAGGTTTGTATCCTGGATGTGGCAAACACAGGTCCTTTTCATGTTTAGTCTGCATGTCCTCCTTGTGCCCACATGGATTTTTTTCACCAGTTTCCTTCCAGCTCTACAGACAATAAGGGGAAGGAAATAAAGACAGTAAATAGTTGATGGCAGTAGGGATGTACATATCAGTTCATTAAAAGTTCCGGTCGCAAGCTCCGATAAATAGGAGGGTTACATCCAGAAACCAAGTCGAATAAGTAAATATTCCGAGGCGCCCCTAATGAGCACAAGCCAAAAGAAGAGGAGTATTGTAGTTACTAATATAGAGTTAGGTGTGTATATTATGCTGTAATTTGGGAGGATGGTGAGAAAATGAGGCTAAAGGTGAGAAAAACAACATTAGAAAAAGGTCCCTGTGGAACATTACTGGTTTTTGTTTGCTGGTGTGATTGTGGGGTGGTATTTCAGGGTGTGGTAGCTCAGTGGTTAGAGTGATGGGCCAGCAATCTGAAGGTTGAGGATTCAAACCCCATATCCATCAAAGCCACCAATGTGGACCCTTGAGCAGGGCCTTTAACCCTCATGCTGTGTATGTTTATCCTTTAACCCTCATGCTTCATTATTGTAATGAGCTAATTGCCGTTCTCCCAGCTTCCACAATCAGACCTCTTCAACTGATTCAGAACTCTGTAGCCCGACTCGTGTTTAACCAGCCCAAGCGAACTCATGTCACTCCATTACTCACTTCCCTCCATTGGCTCCCTCTAGCTGCTCGTATTCAGTACACGTCACTGACTCTGGCATACAGAACCATTTCTGGATCTTCCCCCTCCTACCTTCACTCTATCTTTTCAAAATACACTCCGACTCGTTCACTTCGCTCCAGTGATGATCGCCGCCTGGCGATTCCACCTCACCGAGGAGCTGATTCTCACTCTGTGGCGTTCACCACTGCAAAATGGTGGAACGTTCTTCCCAACTCTGTCCGTAAAGCAGAATCACTAAACAGTTTTAAGAAACTCCTGAAGACGCATCTTTTTAACAAATACCTGTTGTAAAAAATTTTTTAAAAAGGGGCCGCACGGTGGCTTAGTGGTTAGCACGTTCGCCTCTCAGCGTTAGGGATTCCCGGTTCGAATCCCCATCTGGGTGAAGTTTCCATGTTCTCCCCATGTCTGCGTGGGTGTCCTCCGGGTTCTCCGGTTTCCTCCCACAGTCCAACAACATGGATCAAGCTCAATTGAATTCCCAAAATTGCCCCATATAGAGTGTGTCTGTGTGAGTGAGTGTGTGCCCAGCGATGGATTGGCGCCCTGTCCTGGGTGTATCTGCCCAGCGCCCGAAACGTTCTTCCCTAGATGGGCATGGGAAACCCCACCGCGACCCTAATAGAGGATAAAGCGGGAGATAATGAATGAATGAATGAATGAATGAATGAATGAATGAATAAAAAAAGGGGGGGGGGGTGCAGCATCATATAACGAACAGGTTTGATAATTCTACAGTGTAGTTGGTTTTCTGCATAACTTCTGACTTGTGATGTTCTCATTTGTAAGTCGCTTTAGATAAAAGCGTCTGCTAAATGTAAATGTAAATGTAAATTGACGTGATCTATTTTGCCTCCTGGGATTAAACACAGGAATTAGTCCTCCATAGTTAACCCATCCGTGCAATGTAACACACACATATACACACACACTGAGTGAAGTGAGAACACATGCCCGGAGCAGTAGGCAGCCCTGTATACAGCACCCAGGATTTAAGTGCCCTGCCCAAGGGCACTTCAGTCATAGTACTTGATGGGACCGGGAATCAAACCAGGCTGGTTCCTTAACCGTGAGCCTTTGATTGCCCCTCCCCATCAAGTTGGGATACTTGTAAGTCGCTATGTAACGTACTGATCATCTCTTATTATGCTACAGAGCAGGTGCTCTATGGGTATGCTACAACCTCATTGGGAGTTCTAACCATAATCTGAGTCTCCTCCTGTTTTGAATTAGCATGGTCACGCCACTGGAGAGATTTACTGTGCATCCAGAGAAAAGGGTTATTTAGTGAGTGCAGAGTGTTAATGAGAAGCCTTGTTTGTTAGTATGTTTTATAAAATAATGACATGCATGGTCCTCAGTTAAATGCTCGTGCTTGTTTCACGTTGCACAAACTTCCTTAACATTAAAACCTTTACATCCAATGTGCACAAACTCGCACTTGTTCCGCATCTGTCGCAAGTGCCTCGTTCTTTAGTCCGTTAGCCCTAACCAACCATCTGTCATATAACATCCATCCATCCATCCATTATCTTCCACTTTATCCTCTACTAGGGTTCCCCATGCCCATCCAGGGGAGAATGTCTTGAGCGCTGGGCAGATAGACCCAGGACAGGGCGCCAATCCATCGCTGGGCACACACTCACTCACACAAACACACTCTATATGGGGCAATTTGAAGAACTCAATTGACTTGATCCATGTTTTTGGACTGTGAAACCGGAGAACCTGGAGGAAACCCACGTGGACACGGGGAGAACATGGAAACTCCACCCAGATTGGGATTCAAACCTTGAACACTGAGAGGAGAACGTGCTAACCACTAAGCCACCTGTCATATAACAATAACATACGTCTGGAACTCCTCCTGCTCTGGAATAACATCAGGGTCTTGAAATTATCTTCAATGTTCTGATCTTCTTAGTGGTTAGCTTGTTCTCCTCTCAGCACTAGGGATTCATGGTTCGAATGCCAATTTGGGTGGAGTTTCCATGTTCTCCCCCTGTCCACGTGGGGTACCTCAGGGTTCTCCAGTTTCCTCCCACAGTCCAAAAAGATGTCTTGAACGTAATTTGGATGCTCCAAATTGCCCCATATAGTGTTTTCTGTGAGTGCCCAGCGATAGATTGGCACTCTGTCCTGGGTGTATCTGCCCAGTATCCAAAATGCTCTCACCTGGATAGAACCCCACGACATTAATACAGGAATAAGTAGAAGCTGATGAATGAGGAAATGTTCTGATCTTCATCCAGACCGTGGTAATAAATTCTGCATTAACAGATAAATAAAGTCTGAGTGTCTCCTCGTTATTGATAAGCTGGTTAATTATTCACACTTCCGTTTGGGTAATTATCTGATGTCCAGTCAGATCATTTCTGTTTTATCAGATAAGCTGAAGGGTGTGGGCTGTAGAGGAAGACTTCTATTAAAGTTCCACGAATGAAATTTGGTGACAGGAAAGCTTACGTCATCCTGAAGAACCTACTTTGGAGGAATCGCAGAATTTCAGAAGCTTTATGAGCTTTCAAAGATCAGCATGCTCATCAGACAGCGTGAATGGCATGAGTTTACTCCTGAAAGTGGAGCTGGCATCAGGAACAGAGTGTGCTGAGCTGATACAGAGCAAGCTTTAAAGACATGTTCTCAAATCTTACTTCATAATATTTGCAGCTTTATTATTTTGGGCTTAATGGCTGCCTCTCAGCGCTAGGGATTCCCGGTTCGAATCCCCATCTGGGTGGAGTTTCCATGTTCTCCCCGTGTCCGCGTGGGTTTCCTCCGGGTTCTCCGGTTTCCTCCCACAGTCCAAAAACATGGATCAAGTTAATTGAGTTCTCTAAATTGCCCCATATAGAGTGTGTTTGAGTGTGTGAGTGTGTACCCAGCGATGGATTGGCGCCCTGTCCTGGGTGTATCTGCCCAGCGCCCGTGACGTTCTCCCCTGAATGGGCATGGGGAACCCCACCGCGACCCTAATAGAGGATAAAGCGGGAGATAATGAATGAATGAATGGTTAGCATGTCTGCCTCTCAGTGCTGGGGATCCAGTTTCCTTGTTCTCCGTGTCCATGTGGGTTTCCCTCAGGTTCTCCTGTGTCCTCCCACAGTGCAAAACATAGATTCAAGGTAAATAGATGCTCTAAATTGCCCCTATATAATTACATTTACATTTAGTCATTTAGCAGACGCTTTTATCCAAAGCGACTTACAAATGAGAACACCACAAGTCAGAAGCCATGGAGAAAACCAACTATACTGTAAATTCATCAAACCTGATTGTTATTCATGCTGCGACCCCCCCCCCCCCTTTTTTTATTTTTTTATTTTTATTTTTTACAACAGGTATTTGTTAAAGAGATGCGTCTTCAGTAGTTTCTTTAAACTGTTTAGTGATTCTGCCTTACGGACAGAGTTGGGAAGATCGTTCCACCATTTTGCAGTGGTGAACGCCACGGAGTGAGAATCAGCTCCTCGGTGAGGTGGAATCGCCAGGCGGCAATCATCACCGGAGCGGAGTGAATAATGTTTCGAAGTATAATGTTTGTGAGTGTGTGTCCAGTGATAAATTGGCGGCCTGTCCTGGGTGTATCTGCTCAAAACCCAAAATCTTCTCCCCTGGATGGGCATTGGGAACCCCATCCACCATCAACCCCTCCCCACGCACCCCCATAGTATAGGATTAAGCAGAAGATAATGGATGGATAGTTTATTATTTTATGTAACATGTGGATTTTTAAAACAACGTTATTTATTCGTTATCAATTAATCCTCTACTGGAGTCACGGGAGGGGGGGGGGGTCGTTTCGGGCGCTGGGCAGATACACCCAAAGTTCAAAGTAATTTATATATAGAGTGCTTTTTACAACAGTACATTGTCACAAAGCAGCTTTACAGAATGAAAAGCCTTTAAACCCCCAAAGAGCAAGCTGACAGTGGCAAGAAAAAACTCCCTGTTATGTTGTTAAGGAAGTAACCCAGGACAGGACACCAATCTATCACTGGGCGTACACTCATTCACCAAAACCTGCACTGTATGGGCCGATTTAGAGCTTTCAATTCACCTTGAATCCATGTTTCTGGACTGTGGGAGGGAACCCACATGGACACGGGGAGAACATTATACTTTTCTCATTCTTTTTTAAACCGTTCTCATTCTGGGGAAGGTGTGTCCCAGCCCTCCGGGGGGAATGCGCTCGGTCAGGGGCCGAGTCTGATGGACTCTACTGAATGTTGCTTAAAGACCAGAACATGGCAGCTGGACTGCCAGCCCATTTCAAAGAAAATAAAACATTTTCTTTCAAAGGTCTTCTGTCTGTGGAGAATAGTCGTCCTTCCCTGGAGTCTTCACTGGCCTCCTAAACTCTAAAAGCATTTTGCTGGACGAAAAAAAAACAACAAATGGGAACAAAGGAAGAAAAGCATGATGTGAGGACGTTGCATGTAAAGAGTGAGGAGTCGTTACTTTAAAGGGCTTATCAGAGGAACCTTACACACGTTCTGATTACACAGACCTGCTCACCCATCAATTCTACACATCCTTCGTGTGTTTTTTAAATGTTTGTTGACAACTTTAAGGGGTTTGGCCTTTTAATTTTTGCATTTTAAGCAACAAAATTATTATCAGCTTATTAACTAATGATCTAATTAATGAACTTTATTATGTATGATGAAATGTAATCTTCGTACACACCTGTTAGAACTACCCTTTTAATCATTTACTTTTACCTTTTTTTCATTTTTTTGTTTTGTTTTTATTAACCACCTTGATTCCTGTGGCTTAGTGGTTAGCATGTTCTCCCCTCAGCGCTAGGGATTCCCGTTTCGAATCCCAATCTGGGTGCAGTTTCCATGTTCTCCCCGTGTCTGTGTGGGTTTCCTCCGGGTTCTCCGGTTTCCTCCCACAGTCTAAAAACATGGATCGAGGTCAACTGAATTCTCCAAATTGCCCCATATAGAGTGTGTGTGTGTGTGTGTGAGTGTGTGCCCAGCGATGGATTGGCGCCCTGTCCTGGGTCTATCTGCCCAGTGCCCGAAACGTTCTCCCCTGGATGGGCATGGGGAACCCCACCCCCCTCACCCTAATAGAAGATAAAGCGGAAGATGATGAATGGATGGGACTTGATTCCTTTAGTTGCGTTTTTTTTAAAGCAATATAAAGTAATTCCTACAACACACTGAAACAAAACCAGAAGCACCATGAATCTGTAAAGTTTTATTTACATGCTTTGTTTGTAAAGGCTTTCTGGAAGCGTTTTTTGCAGCTGTGTTATTAAACCTTACTATTTTGTATTCCCTAATACACGAAAGTAAAATGAAAATAATAAGGGGTAAAGTTATCCAGTGATGATCAAGCCTCTTAACTTTGTGAAGTCTGTAGTTGGATTTAATGTTTAAACTGTTTGCATGTGTGTCACTGAACACCCGTGTGTTTCCTCCTGTTTCTCTGTTATTCCAGTTGCGAGAGACTGATGCTAACTTGGGGAAGAGCTCGCGCATCCTGTCGGGCATGATGAGAAGGTAAGAGGAAGGTAGGGACCAAGTTTCTCCTGCCCTTACTGGATGTCTGGACTGATTTCACACCATGTCATGATGATAGTGATGGAATACACACACACACACAGATCATTATTGATTACATCACAGTTACAGAACCCTTTGTGTGATTGTTGGACTGTATCCACATACAGTATGAAGAACAGATGATGTGTTAGTCAGGTTCCAGGTTGAACAGAGGGAGATCACAGACATGAGACGTCCTCTTACACCCTGCACGTCTCCATGCTCAGTACTGTCATATAAAAGAGCAGTGGATGTATATACAGTATATTGTTTACTCCTGAAAGTGGAGCTGGCATCAGGAACAGAGTGTGCTGAGCTGATACAGAGCAAGCCTGAAAGACATGTTCTCAAATCTTACTGCTAAATATTTGCAGCTTTATTATTTTGGGCAGCATGTCTGCCTCTCAGCGCTGGGGATCCTTGTTCTCCATGGGTTTCCCTCGGGTTCCTCCCACAGTCCAAAACATGGATTCAAGGTAAACTGACTGCTCTAAATTGCCCCTATATATATATATATATATATATATATATATATATATATATATATATATATATATATATATATGCCGGCACGGTGGCTTAGTGGTCAGCACGTTCGCCTCTCAGCGCTAGGGATTCCCGGTTCGAATCCCCATCTGGGTGGAGTTTCCATGTTCTCCCCGTGTCTGCGTGGGTTTCCTCCGGGTTCTCCGGTTTCCTCCCACAGTCCAAAAACATGGATCAAGTCAATTGAATTCTCAAAAAATTGCCCCATATAGAGTGTGTCCGTGTGAGTGAGTGTGTGCCCAGCGATGGATTGGCGCCCTGTCCTGGGTCTATCTGCCCAGCGCCCGAGACGTTCTCCCCTGGATGGACATGGGGAACCCCACCGCGACCCTAATAGAGGACAAAGCGGGAGATAATGAATGAATATATATATATATATATATATAATGAGTGTGCTTGGGCGGCACGGCACTGGGGATTCGCAGTTCGAATCCCAATCTGGGTGGAGTTTCCATATTCTCCATGTGTCCGCGTGGGTTTCCTCCGGGTTCTCCGGTTTCCTCCCACAGTTCAAAAACATGGATCAAGGTCAACTGAGCTCTCCGAATTTCCCCGAATAGAGTGTGTGTGTGTGTGTGTGTGTGTGCCCAGTGATAGATTGGCGTCCTGTCCTGGGTGTATCTGCCCAGCGCACAAAACGTTCTCTCCTGAATGGGAGAGGCCCCTGAACTCGCCGATTGTTCAGGACAATGCAGGACACAAACAGTTTGAAGGTCTAGTCACATGACCAGAGTGTAAACCACTAAGAGTCTTGAATTACCTTCAAGTTGTAAGAGTTCTGGGTTTGGGGTTTAGTGGTTAGCACGTTCTCCTCTCAGTGCTGGGAGTCCAGATTTAAATCCCAATCTGGGTGGAGTTTCCATGTTCTCCCCGTGTCCACGTGGGTTTTCTCCGGGTTCTCTGGTTTCCTCCCACATTCCAAAAACATGGATTCAAGGTGAATTGGCTTGCTCTAAATTGCCCATATATAGTGTGATTGAGTGTGTGCTCAGTGCTAGATTGACGCCCTGTTCTAGTTCCCCGGCACCCAAATCACTCTCCCACGGACGGGCATGGCTCCTCCCGCTGGACCCTAGACCCTAGTATAGGATAAATTGGAGGATTCTGAGATGAGATGCGTTCTGATTTTCACTCTTCTTGTATATTTTGTTCCATTTTTTTTGTTGGAACCTTTATTCATTTCCCCTTTTTCATGTTTTACGTCGAGCAAACAATTAAAACACGTGTACCGCTCACTTGTTTGTGCCGCAGCTAATGATTTAGAATATTTATATTTATATATTTGGTCATTTTAACAGACGCTTTTATCCAAAGCCACTTACACGGTGAACACAGGGTTAATCACAACATCCCTGGAGCGATGAGGGTTAAGGGTCTTGTTCAAGGACCCACACTGGTAACTTCAGTGGACCTGGGATTTGAACCCCCAACCTTCAGATTGATAGCCCAACACCCTAACCACTGAGCTACCGCACCCTAAAAGCAATCAGGGGCAATTCTAGCAGACTTTCACATTCTCATGCATCTACAGCCGCTGGAGACTAGAACAGTCGAGATTCGCAGCATGTGGAGGAAGCAACAGGTCATTCTGTAGAATCTGCATCGCGTTTCAAAGCTGAAAAGAAACCGTGTTTGCAGGATATCCCTCAGATTATCAAGCAACATCAAATCTATTGCTTTTTCACCTGTTCAGAAGAGAACACTGCATTTTCTCTCATGCACACACACACACACACACACACAGAGGGGCATGCTGGCTCATATGGAATTTACTCAGCTGTCACATCTCCATTTTATAAAGTGCCTTTGCGCCTGCCTCTGAACCGTGACGACAAGGTTTGGTTTCTTTTTTCTTTTCTGATTAAGAGTAATATGTAAATGACACCAGCTAAATTCAAAATCCCAGGGCCAGGAAGGAAGTGCCAATTGAAATAGATGCTTCAGTGGCTGTGGACAATCAGGGCCGGCGCAGCCAGAGAGGGAGGAAGAGGGAGGTTGTCTGGGACGTAGACTGTAACCAATATTTCTGCATATGTCTCCATTTTGTCAAGTCTCATTAGAGTGCCTACGGCTGCGTGGTGTCACCAGAGCTGTCCAGAAATCATTCATCATTCTGCAACCTCTCTCAACCGACCGCCCCTGTCTCTCCCCCCCCCGCCCCCGACCCCCTCACTCCCTCCTTCCTCGCATCATGCCCCGGCGCTAAGTAAATAACACGCACTTATTTCAATATTATCATATTAATGTTAAAGTTCAGCTGTCACCTAATGGGAAAACTTAATCAGAGCGCTTCAGAAATGTAGTGGCGCGGCGTGGCCGCTGACTTGGACTAGTTCAAATCAGGATTTATGAGCCTTTCCGCCGTGCCGGTTTCTGCTGCCATTCCGCGTGACGGCCCCGCTCCCCTCGCTCACCTCGCCCACCTCGCCCCTCGGCTTGTTCAGATTTGTTTCGAGTGAAATGAAAAAGGGAAGGGAACACCCCCAAAGAGCAAACTCAGGGTTCATTTAGCAGTAGACTGAATTAATGTCCAGACTTTATTAATCCCTGAATGCTCAGGTCGGGTTCTAAACACCATATTCCACCTGGATTCTGTGCGGTACCTTTCCTAGTGTGTATTACTGGTTCTAGTGTGAACCTGATGAGGAGGGGAACCGCGATCCAGGACTCTAATAAACCACGATGATCTGAAGATTCCCCTCGTTTGACTCATGCTCTCCAAGTTTTGAGTCCTCACTTGGTTGAGAAAGGCAAGATGTGGAGAGAGCACAGCGTATCCTGATGAATGTTGTAAATATTGTTGTTAAATGGAGCCAGAGAGTGCTCGGCGTGTTTACCACAGTGAAGAGGCATGTGTACATGCCCCTAAACAGTCACGCTCATCTTTTTTAGTGCACTGCCCAAAAGCTAAAGGGTCAGAAGTTCTGTAGACTTCATGGAGCTTTCAAGTTTAGACTTCATTACATTATTGCGATGGAACTGTGTATCCCAAAAGGGCTCAGGCTGTAATTGGGACACAACCCAAATACTTTGCACTAATTGTGTGGGCTTACAATCAAGAAAGCATTTGTGCCAGCAGGGGGACGAAGCAGAGAGTCTTTCTCATCGCTGTCAAGTCCTTGTTGGGCTGTAGAAGACACCCCCCCCCCCTATGCTCACTGTAAATTATTCATTTGAGCATCACAAGTCCTGAGGGTTTTTAATTATATTGTCATGGTCATAGACATCTCATTACCTTTTAATGTTAATGCCTGCTTATAGAAATCATAATATCATTAAAGAATAATCATATCAATTAAAACATTTGCCTTGATGGTTGATTGTTTAATGCTCAGTTGCTCAATTTAATCAACACCTCAAAGGAATAGAAGGCGGCATATGAAGCGGTACTGGGCATGAGCTCCGCCGCTTGAGGTTGATAAGATCTAGTGCACGATGTGGACTCAGATTAAACATCATCGTAGACAAAATTATAATGTCTTGGACAGAGTTATGTTGCCACTGGAGATTTTATTAAATACCCGCCCCTTCTCGGGCCCCCTTTTCTGTCCGGGCTTGTGATGACATTTTCTGCAAATGGTGTCAATTTTCATGGAATTGGTTGCTTTTTGTTTTTTTGTTTTTTTGTTGTTTTTTTTTTTTATAAGAAATTTATTGAACTAACCGAAAGGGATAGCGGCATGGTGGCTTAGTGGTTAGCACGTTCGCCTCTCAGTGCTAGGGATTCCCGGTTCGAATCCCCATCTGGGTGGAGTTTCCATGTTCTCCCCGTGTCTGCGTGGGTTTCCTCCGGGTTCTCCGGTTTCCTCCCACAGTCCAAAAACATGGATCAAGTCAGTTGAGTTCTCCAAATTGCCCCATGTAGAGTGTGTCTGTGTGAGCGAGTGTGTGCCCGGCGATGGATTGGCGCCCTGTCCTGGGTCTGTCTGCCCAGCGCCCGAGACGTTCTCCCCTGGATGGGCATGGGGAACCCCACCGCGGCCCTAATAGAGGATAGAGCGGGAGATAATGAATGAATGAATAACTGAAAGGGAAAAAAAACATTAAAACACCAACCACAAAATCTTCCTCATCACCTGACTGTAAATTGTTTTGTTGTTTGGTTTGTAAACAATATATAAACCTCACAAGTAATTTTTCAAGTTCAAGTAATTTATTTATAGAGCGCTTTTTACAACAGTACATTGTCACAGAGCAGCTTTGCAGAGTTGTAAGCCTTTAAACCCCCAAAGAGCAAGCTGAAGTGACAGTGGCAAGAAAAAAAACTCCCTGTTATGTTGATATTTTAAGGAAGAAACCTTGTGAGGACCAAGACTCAGTGGGGGACTCATCCTCCTTGAGCGGCCGGGCAGCAACAACAATGTAGGACACTAATGTACAGAATGTGTGCTGATGAGGTGAACTGTATTTAAGAATTAAAAAACTATATAAGTCCATTGAGGGCGTCCTGCTGGACTGCCAGTCCAATAAAAATTCAGGTTCCATTTGAGTAATTGTCGTTGCCTCAGTGCTTTACAGGGTCTTAAAGAGTAAATATGTCAAATGTAATGACGAAAGCTATGGGGTGAATTTGTACAGGACACAGCTATAGTATCGTATCGTATCGTATCAGCTTCACCTCAGATTATCAAGCAACATCAAATATATTCCTTTTCCTGTTCAGACCTACATTTTCTTTTGTGTACACACAAACACACACATATTCATAAGATTTAAAATATTTTCTTTTTTTTTATGAGTGTTATACCTTTTTGCTGATCATTTTTGCCTTGTTCTCCAGTTCTAGAGTTTAACTTGGTGAGTGTAAACTTATTAAATTAGGGGTGATAAATGTCAAATAAATGTTCCCTGTGGTTAAAGACACCAAAGACCACAGGTTCCTGTTTACTTAGTAGCTCATTTAATCTTTTTTTATCTACAAAGTTTATTTCACACTTTCCCTGGTTTTGGACTGCTGTTATTAACTACAAACTATATAGCAAAAACAGTCCGTACAGTTCAAATATAAAATAAATCATTAGATATATATATTATTTATTATTATTTATTATTTATTTATATATATATATATATATATATATATATATATATATATATATATATATATATATATATATATATATAATGTGTATATATATATATATATATATATATATATATATATATATATATATATATATTTTTTTTTTTTTTTTTTTTTTTTTTTTTTTCCAATTGGAAATTAAAGCATGGAATTGAACCAAATTCCCTTTGAACTTTCCTAATTTATTTCAAATACTTGATCTGTATGCAAGTGTATTCCAAGTTTGATAAGTCTGAAAAATACTTTAGTGTGTGTGTGTGTGTGTGTGTGTGTGTGTGTGTGTGTGTGTGTGTGTGTGTGTGTTCGTGTTCGTGTTCCTTGAACCGATTACCTTGAACATTAGTCGTAACATTGAATGATTCTGATTGAGGTACTTTCTCTTTAGAACCCTGTTGAGGTTTAAATTAAATTTAAAAGCTGATGTGGAAGTTGTTTTGTTTGGTGTTTTTTTTTCTATCAAGTAGATAAATTAAGTTTCTTTTAACAAAAATAAAAGCCCACCATGACGCAGCCAATTTCAAGTACATTTGCTGGAAGCATCATCACGAGCCTGAGAAGAGGCTGGTTGAACATATGAATCAGAGCAGGTCATGCTTACAAATATATTTTCAAACTGAAAACATCATTTCACTGACCACTGCTCAAACAAGGCCTTCTGTTAAAGGTCACTGACCAAGTAATGATGGCTGAGAGCCCTGGGATGGAGAAGCTGGGCTTAAAAGTATTCAACAAAGCTTGTGCTTTCTAAGAAATTCTTTCTTGGGCAAAATAAAAAATGGTGTTGCTTCAGTGTGTAGATGTTTGTAATCATGTGGGTCTGAGTGAGATATGCAAATACAGGAGAAACCCCAGTGTGAGTGGGTTCCCACTTTGCAGCTTTATCAGCATCTACTGTTGTGGAAATTCTTTTTTACAAGAATGTAGTGTGTCTGTGGGAATGTTTCATGCTGAAGAACATTTGTACATTTGTAAGGTCAAACACTGAGATTGAACAGGAGGCTCTGACTCTCTGTTGTAGTTCATGCTGACGTTGTTTGTTGAAGTTGAGCTCAGAGCTCTGTGTGCACAGTTCAAGTTCTTCTCCATGAAACAGCTATGACTTTATGGATCCTGCACAAAGGCACAGTGTCAAGATGACCGAATGAAACACCTGGATTCAATGGTACATGGGCGTGTGGATGTGTATGTATGTATGTGTGTGTATATATATATATGTATAACACACAAACACACACACACACATATATATACATGTATATACATATATAATGTGTATATTAATGTATGTGTGTATGTATGTGTGTGTATATATATATATATATATATATATATATATATATATATATATATATATATATTCATTCATTCATTATCTTCCGTTTTATCCTCTATTAGGGTCACGGTGGGGTTCCCCATGCCCATCCAGGGGAGAACATCTCGGGTGTTGGGCAGATAGACCCAGGACAGGGCGCCAATCCATCACTGGGCACACACTCACTCACACAGACACACTCTATATGGGGCAATTTGGAGAATTCAATTGACTTGATCCATGTTTTTGGACTGTGGGAGGAAGCTGGAGAACCTGGAGGAAGCCCACGAGGACACGGGGAGAACATGGAAACTCCACCCAGATGGGGATTCGAACCGGGAATCCCTAGCACTGACCACTAAGCCACCGTGCCGCTATATATATATATATATATATATATATATATATATATATATATATATATATATATATATATATATGTATATATATATATATGTATATATATAAATACATAGATGTGTGGCTGTGTATGTGTGTATATATTTAGTATATATTTACTTATATTTATTTATATGAATTTATAGATCTTGCACAAAGGCACAGTGTCAAGATGACCAAATGAAACACCTGAATTCAATGATATATATATATATATATATATATATATATATATATATATATATATATATATATATATATATATATAATGTATAAAGAGAGAGAAATAAATTGCATGTATGTATGTGTGTGTGTGTGTATATATATATATATATATATATATATATATATATATTTATATATATATATATATATATATATATATATATATATATATATATATATATATATATTTATATATATATATGAAATATACCATACAAATAGCAGCAGAGCCCCTTCAAAGATAGTGAGGGTGGTAGCAGTATGTGCGGTGCCCAGCTTCTCTGCTCTGAGCTGTCTGCAGGGGATCGTGCCAAACCAGTGCCTGATAGAGCATGCAGGTGGTCGAGTCGGTCGCCAGCCCAGATCAAAAAGTCAAACCCCTGGGTGGACCTCCCTTTGAAATGGGAATGGGCCAGAGATATCAGACAGAAAACATAAGCAAGCTCTACACCGCAAAAGAGCTCCATATTCATGCCCTGGCTTACAGCAGCCAGGCCACAGTCTTCAGAGAGGCCCTGAGCTGCACTGGACACTGATTAAGAGATCAGCCAGCATACGTGTGTGTGGGTTATGTATGGATCTGGATTCATGATTTAGTTCTCCTTACCTAGATGCGCAGTTTAGTGGATTGCTTTTGGTCCAACAGTTGCCTTATAACCGGTATTTGGACTTTGGATCTGATGGTAACCTTACTTTACAGTTTTATCAGATTTCTATTAGTTCTATTTACATATATATATATATATAATATATATATGTAATTTACTGTAGGCTGTTTAAGATTAGTGTGGCACGGTGGCATAGTGTTTAGCACGTTCGCCTTCAGGTCCAAGTATCCATGTTCTCCCCGTGTCCGTGTGGGTGTCCTTCTTTTGGAATAGTTAATGTTAGCAGTAGGGATGAGACCGTTACAGATTATGAGGGTATGATTATTGTTTATGAAATAATTATGATTATCATGTAATTATTAACTCTAGAACTCAAAGAAACAATGCACAGTTTCTCATGTTTGATAAAACTTGGACTTAACTTGGACACTAATTGCCCCCCTGATTGTCCATCCATCCATCCATTATCTTCCACTTTATCCTATATTAGGGTCGCGGTGGGGATCCCCATGCCCATCATGAACGTCTCGGGCGCTGGGCAGACACACCCAGGACAGGACACCAATCCATCACTGGGCACACACTCCCTCACACAGACACACTCTATATGGGGCAATTTGGAGAACTCGATTGACGTGATCCATGTTTTTGGACTGTGGGAGGAAACCGGAGAACCCGGAGGAAACCCACGCAGACACAGGGAGAACATGGAAACTCCACCCAGATGGGGATTCGAACCGGGAATCCCTAGTGCTGAGAGGAGAACATGCTAACCACTAAGCCACCATGTGCCACAACGTGCCAGCATGTTTTTGCAAAAGGCAGAGACCAATAGGGAACTCACATAGACTTTATACTGAAAAGAACGGGTCCTTCTTTTTTGGGAATCAAACCTAAATTTGTGCCGTGAGGTGAAATCGCCAACCAATGTGCCACCATCCTGCCCTCGACATCCTGCCCTCGACATGCTGACCTCAGCACTATGTGTGGTGCAAAATAAGTTTAGATTCCTGCAGAACTTAATAAATATGATTGAGTTTCTCTAGACAGCAAAGGTTAACGGAAAAAAACTAGCACACAACTTTACCGCCATCAAAAAAACGACCAAGGCGTTCATGGGTAGGACGATTCCGGCTTTGCAGATGGTGCTTCTTTTAAATCTTGTCACCTTGCTCAGCTTCGATTTCTCTGCCTCACCTTTTATTTAGTGTGTTGAGAATAATGGTAGCAGAGGTCTGATGACAGAATAGAGAGGTGGGAATAAGGGAGATGGGCCTGTTTGAAAACTTGTACATGCCTGTGTTCTTGTGTTTGCCAATCCCATTAAACAGACGTTTGCAAACAATGTCAGGAGAAAGGAGATCAAAGAGAGCACCCCAGATATGTGTCAGCTCTGGGGGAGCTCTGATGTCCTGAAGATATCCAAATTTAGATTTCCACACTATTGGCTTGCAGTCTCTCTCCCAGCTTGGAATATTAACTACTATCAGCTATGTAGGTCATATAATTAATGGGATTCAGGAGCAGCAGTAGGATGTGTGGGGATGCAAATGGTGGGAGTCTTGGGGGCCCTCTTGAAGTCTTGTTGTGAAGTTGAACAAAAAGATTTGATATTATTTCTAATTGGAGCTGAAAGATATAACAAATTATGGTTCAGCATACCATTTTCTCTTGACTCTTTTTTTTTCCTCTTGGTTTTATTCTTTTATTTATTTGGTTTCCCTCTTTTAACCATTAGGAAAAGCCTTGTTAATGCGCCAGAGCCGAGGGAGCGCAGTCTGCTTGGGTGATGAAGTGGTGGGACCAAGGCTACCCTTCATCCACACATGCACCATTTTCTTATTCATGCCTTTGATCTGCGTTTCATAATTTTAAATCTCATAATGAGAAAAAATGTCTTCCGAACTATTTTTAATAACAGTCATACAGGAAGTACAAAAACTATTTAACTTCTTTTATTTTTGTTGGATTCAGCGTAATTCCGTTTTCTTAATTGACACCTTCTAATTGTCTGAAATGAGAGCTTTAGATTCATGTTTAGTTTTTTTTTTTGCATTGTGTTTTTTACTTCAGATAGACAGGTCTCTGCCATTAACTATGATTCTAATTCTGCAAAAGTAAGACGTGTGTGTGTGTGTGTGTGTCTGTGTGTCTGTGTGTCTGTGTGTGTCTGTGTCTGTGTCTGTGTGTGTGTCTGTGCGTGCGCGCGTGCGTGTGACTGTGTGTATGTAACTGTGTGTGTGTGTGTGGGAGAGAGAGACTGTGTGTATGTAACTCTCTGTGTGTGTCTGTGTCTAACTGTGTGTGTGTGTGTGTGTGTGTGTGTGTGTGTGTGTGTGTGTGTGTATGTAACTCTGTGTGTGTGTGTGTGTGTGTCTAACTGTGTGTGTGTGTGTGTGTGTGTGTATATATGTGACTGTGTGTATGTGTGCGCGTATGTGAATATGTGTGTATGTAACTGTGTGTGTGTGTGTGTGTGTGTGAGTGTGAGACTATGTGTATGTAACTGTGTCTGTGTTTGTGTGTGTGTGTATGTGAGAGAGACTGTGTGTATGTAACTCTCTGTGTGTGTGTGTGTGTGTGTGTGTGTGTGTGTGTGTGTGTGTGTGTGTGTGTGTGTATATATATGTAACTGTGTGTGTGTATGTGACTCTGTGTGTGTGTGTGAGTGTGAGACTATGTGTATGTAACTGTGTGTGTTTGTGTGTGTGTGTGTGTGAGAGTGTGAGACTATGTATATGTAACTGTGTGTGTTTGTGTGTGTGTGTGAGAGAAAGAGAGTGTGAGACTATGTGTATGTAACTGTGTGTGTGTGTGTGTGTGTGTATGTGTGAGAGAGAGAGAGAGAGAGGGAGACTGTGTGTATGTAACTCTGTGTGTGTGTGTGACTCTGTGTGTGTGTGTGTCTGTGTCTGACTGTGTGTGTGTGTGTGTATAAATGTGACTGTGTGTGAGTGTGACTGTCTCTGTACATGTCTGTATGAGTGAGTGTCTGAGTGCGCGTCTGTGTGCGTCGCTCTGTCTGTGTGTTTCTCTGTGGATGTGTTTTTGTTGTGTGTCTGTGACTGTGTGTTTGTGTGTTTGTGTGTGTGTGTGTGTGTGTGTGTGTGTGTGCTTTCTTTAGACACCACATCATTACACAGACACACACACACACACACACACACACACACAGTCCTGCACACACTCAGGTTCTAATCCAGATCTGAAGAGCTTCTTTACGGCTTGAGTTTCTTCTCCTGGACTTCAGACCAACAAAGCATGTGTTCAGTTCTCTGCCTCGTCTAGAAGCCTGCTGTGGCTCTGGCCTCGTTTAACTTTAACCGTATGAGTGAGGAGTTACTCCAGCCAAAACCCAGAATTTGGGTTTGTCTCATGAGAATTAGGGCCCTCCCTGTGTCCCTTTCCCAGCATTCCTCTGATCTTGTCTTGTGTACAGCTGTTTGGAGCTCCATGTTCTACATTTGTCGTCTTCTGCCAGAACCTGTGCACGACACGACACATAAGCTCATACCTTCAGATGAATCAGTGCTGAATTTCAGAGCAGATTTCTAGCTGAGGTTGCTTACTTTCATTAGTAACAGCGTACACAACGCCCTGCGGTGAAGAATCAGTATATATCCAGTATATAATGTAAAACATACTCTGGATAAATGTGATGATGTCAGTGGCAGTCATGCTGTTTGCGTGGATGGATGAATGTGTGAGCAGGTGCATATCCAGTTCCTTACATACTCCCAGTCTGGGCAGCACTTCTACACTCAGGGGTGTTTCGAACTTTCTGTGGAATGCTGCCTGTAGAGTTTATTTTAGTCGCCTGAAATGTGGAGCATCTCGAGTCTCCCAGCTTTTCACTCAAAGTAACTGGAGCTGACCAGATCCTGCAAGTTTACTGTGTCCAAACAGAGCATGAGCACTTCACCTGTGACCTTCACCAACTCTGCTTTGACCTGTGCGGACTAGATCAACTATTAAACTGAGAAAAAGTCCAGAATTAACAATACTTTGGACATGTTTGGACACGTGTCTGATTACAGTATATATTATATTAAAGGCAAAGTACTGTTTATTATAAACAGATAGACAGACAGGTAGATATACACAGACAGTCAGACAGGCAGGCAGGCAGACAGACAGACAGACAGGCAGACAGGCTGAATGAATGAATTAATGAATAAATAAATAAATACTGAATGAATGAATGAATAAATACTGAATGAATAAATAAATAAATACTGAATGATTGAATGAATGAATAAATAAATAAATAAATAAATAAATACTGAATGAATGAATGAATACTGAATGAATAAATAAATAAATACTGAATGATTGAATGAATGAATGAATGAATAAATAAATAAATACTGAATGAATGAATGAATAAATAAATAAATACTAAATGATTGAATGAATGAATGAATGAATGAATAAATAAATACTGAATGAATGAATGAATAAATAAATAAATACTGAATGAATGAATAAATAAATAAATACTGAATGAATGAATGAATAAATACTGAATGAATAAATAAATAAATAAATACTGAATGATTGAATGAATGAATGAATAAATAAATAAATACTGAATGAATGAATGAATAAATAAATAAATACAGCCAGTAGCAGTAACAGTACAATAAAATAAAGGAAGAGGGAATCCATTCAGCCATTATTTTATGCTTTATCCTCTATTAGGGTCGCAGGGGGATTCCCCATGCCCATCCAGGAGAGAACGTTTCGGGCGCTGGGCAGATACACCCAGGACAGGGCGCCAACCTATCGCTGGACACACACTCACTCACACAGACACACTCTATATGGGGCAATTTGGAGAATTCAATTGACTTGATCCATGTTTTTGGACTGTGGGAGGAAACCGGAGAACCCGGAGGAAACCCACGCAAACACGGGGAGAACATGGAAACTCCACCCAGATCAGGAATCAAACCAGGAATCCCTAGCGCTGAGAGGCGAACGTGCTAACCACTAAACCACCGTGCCGCCCTAATAGAGGGAATGAATTTTAAAAAATATATTTACATTTAAAGTTATAAAGTGTCAAAATGTGCAATAATATTAAAAATAAAAATAAAATAAAGTGTCCTGTATGGATGGAGACCTAAGAGATCATGTGCAAAATACAAGAGACAGTTTTTAAAAGTCCTGTTGATCTTAATAGCGGCACGGTGGTTTAGTGGTTGGCATGTTCTCCTCTCAGTGCTAGGGATTCCCGGTTCGAATCCCCATCTGGGTGAAGTTTCCATGATCTCCCCATGTCTGCGTGGGTTTCCTCCGGGTTCTCCGGTTTCCTCCCACAGTCCAAAAACATGGATCAAATCAATTGAGTTCTTCAAATTGCCCCATATAGAGTGTGTATGCGTGCGTATCTGTGTGAGTGAGTGTGTGCCCAACGATAGATTGGCGCCCTGTCCTGGGTGTATCTGCCCAGCGCCCGAAACGTTCTCCCCTGGATGGGCATGGGGAACCCCCCCCGCGACCCTAATAGAGGATAAAGCGGAAGATAATGAATGAATGAATGTTGATCTTATTTGTTCTTCCGGCCCAAAACAGTTGTATTATAGAACCTGATGGAACTAAAGATCTCCTCAAAAGGAGATCTATAGAACCTCTTTAACTCACAGGTTCTATAAATTACAGTATCATGTACAGAATTTCCAACTCAAATACATTAACCTGATTTAATTTAGCTTATAATGGACTTATGTACTCGCTCAACGCAATCCACAAGATGGTGGGCCAGACACAAGTCACCGAGTAGTTGTGCACCCTTGACGGACATGACATGACAGGTGTGTAAACCCTGCAGAAATTCCAAACCTGCAGCTTGTATAAAAACAGCTTATTACAGCAAATATTAATTTAGTTCTCAGCTCCTGCAGTGCTTTCCTTTAAGAATCCAGCCTAAACCGACCCATTAGTGTGACTGAAGGGTGTGTCTGTCTATTTATGGTTTTATAAAAGTGTAGTGTATTAATTATCAATAGCCTCGTACCTGTCCATCGGTTTCCTTATCTGTCCACCACCTTTTATTTTTGCACTGAAAATCAGTTTTAATGGCGTTTCTCCTTCTTTTCTTGGCTTTGAAAGCTTGCCTAATAACAGCTGCTCCACCAGGAGGAGTATTCATAAAAATGCTGCACCCAAGCAGTTTCACATTGTGAGAATGCTTGCCATGACTAACCTTTATATATCCTTTCAGGAGTCCTGCTGAACCCAGTGTTAATTTTATTTATTCAATTATTTATTTTTGCAGGTGGCACGGTGGCTTAGTGGTTAGCACGTTCTCCTCTCAGCTCTAGGGATTCCCGGTTCGAATCCCCATCTGGGTGGAGTTTCCATGTGTCCACGTGTCCGCGTGGGTTTCCTCCGGGTTCTCCGGTTTCCTCCCACAGTCCAAAAACATGGATCAAGTCAATTAAATTCTTCAAATTTCCCCATGTAGAGTGTGTTTGTCTGTGTGAGTGAGTGTGTGCCCAGCAATAGATTGGCGCCCTGTCCTGGGTGTATCTGCCCAGCGCCCGAAACGTTCTCCCCTGGATGGGCATGGGGAACCCCCCGTGACCCTAATAGAGGATAAAGCGGAAGATAATGAATGAATGAATGAATGATTTATTTTTGCAGGTGGCACGGTGGTTTAGTGGTTAGCACGTTCGCTTCTCAGCACTAGGGATTCCCGGTTCGAATCCCAATCTGGGTGGAGTTTGCACGTTCTCCCCGTGTCCGCGTGGGTTTCTTCCGGGGTCTCAGGTTTTTTCCCACAGTCCAAAAACATGGATCAAGTCAATTAAGTTCTCCAAATTGCCCCATATAGAGTGTGTCTGTGTGAGTGAGTATGTGCCCAGCGATAGATTGGCACCCTGTCCTGGGTCTATCTGCCCAGCGCCTGAAACGTTCTCTCCTGTATGGGCATGGGGAACCCCACCGCGACCCTAATAGAGGATAAAGCGGAAGATAATGAATGGATGGATATTTATTTTTGCTAAATCTTCCTGGACTTGAACAATTTTCTGCTATTTCACGACTCCTGCAGCCCCTCCCCACACACACACCCACACACACACACAAATATATATATATATATATATGCACGGTAGCAGTAAAACATATGGAGTTTGGACACACTCTTTGCACTTATTGTCTGGAAATTAATGGAAAGTTCTACTTTCCATTAAGATGGATTTTGTAGAACTACAGTTACAGACTGTGTATATTGACTGTTCTAAATTGCCCCTATGTAGTGTGTGTCTTTGTGAGTGAGTGTTTGCCCAGTGATGGAGTGGCGCCCTGCCCTGGGGAATCTGCCCAGTGCCTTAAACGTTCTCCCCTGGATTCGCATGAGGGAACCCCTTCGCAACACAGTAGAGGAATAAGTGGAAGATAATGAGATGAGTAAATGAAATACTTATAATTAAACATCAGTGAACCTTAACGTCCTGATGAAACGATCTAAAATCCCAGAAGCTGCAAACATCATGAAAACCTAAATCTGTGTCCGTCCTAAAACTTTGGTCCACTGTACGTAAATGGTTCGATTTATTTTACATTTCTTTTCTTTCAGACACATGAAGGTTCACATTCTCACTGCAAATGTCACATCCATAATACTGAAAATGCTCAGGAACTGTTTGAAAAGTCTCTTTGCTGCTCGAACCTGTCGATAAACAACTCTATTAAAATCTTATGATGAGTTACGTGGGGTGGACGTCCAGCGGTCTGTACAGAGCCCCGGCCTAAAGCCCAAAGGAGCGCCGTTAGGATGAACCGGAATGTTGATTGCAAGCCTGACTTTGACTTCCAACATCAGTGTCAGACCTCCCAACTACTCTTTGTTCAAATTCCCACATACAAACCGTTGGTTGTACCGTGAACCTGATTTCCAAATCACTTGTTCCATCACCCAAAAACACAGAAGCTGGTAAACTAGACATGTTAATTTGACCTGTAACAGCTGAGTAAGCGTTGGTTTGGTTACGTACAGTGTTCTGTGATGGACCCTGAATGTGATGGATTCACTCTCATATAAGGGTCAGTTTTTGCACTTCCACTCTAGATCTATCTGACTGTGTGTGTGTACGGCTGAAGAAAATAAATAAATGAATAAATCATGGGCACCGTGTAACCACATAACCATGACTGTCCTGTCCAACATAACATAAATCATTCTCTGTGAGAAAATCTATCTCGTACCATGTACTTCACCTTATAGTGTGTGCGTGTTTGTGTGTGTGTGTGTTTGTGTGTGTGTGTGTTTGTGTGTGTGTGTTGGTGGCGGTGGTTAGCACTACTGTGGGGCAGGTACCAAGTTTGATTCGCGGTGGGGTAAACACATGTCCTTTTTTGTGTGCAGTCGGTATGACCTCCCTGTGCCGGAGTGGGTTCACTACAGTCAAGTTTTTTCCAACATTCCAAAGACATGCTGATGGGTGACTTGGACACTAATTGCCCCCCTGATTGTCCATCCATCCAGCCATTATCTTCCGCTTTATCCTCTATTAGGTTCGCGGGGGGGTTCCCCATGCCCATCCAGGGGAGAACATTTCGTGCAGATACACCCAGGACAGGGCGCCAATCTATCGCTGGGCCCACACGAACACACGAACACATTCTATGTGGGGCAATTTAGAGAATTCAATTGACTTGATCCATGTTTTTGGACTGTGGCAGGAAACCGGAGAACCCGGAGGAAACCCACTCAGACACGGGGAGAACATGCAAACTCCACCCAGATTGGGATTCGAACCAGAAATCCCTAGTGCTGAGAGGAGAACATGCTAACCACTAAGCCACCGTGCCGCCTGATCCCTAATTGTCCATCCATCCATTATCTTCCACTTTATCCTCTACTAGGGTCACGGTGGGGTTCCCCATGCCCATCCAGGGGAGAACATTTCGGGCGCTGGGCAAATACACCCAGGACAGGGCGCCAATCTATCGCAGGGCACACACTCACTTACACAGACACACTCTATATGGGCCAATTTGGAGAACTCAATTGACTTGATTCATGTTTTTGGACTGTGGGAGGAACCCGGAGGAAACCCATGCACATCCAGGGGAGAACGTTTCGGGCACTGGGCAGATACACCCAGGACAGGGCGCCAATCTATCGCTGGGCACACACTCACTCACACAGACACACTTTATATGGGGCAATTTGGAGAACTCAATTGATCCATGTTTTTGGACTGTGGGAGGAACCCGGAGGAAACCCATGCCCATCCAGGGGAGAACGTTTCGGGCGCTGGGCAGATACACCCAGGACAGGACGCCAATCTATCGCTGGGCACACACTCACTCACACAGACACACTCTATATGGGGCAATTTTGAGAACTCAATTGACTTGATCCATGTTTTTGGACTGTGGGAGGAACCCGGAGGAAACCCATGCCCATCCAGGGGAGAACGTTTCGGGCGCTGGGCAGATACACCCAGGACAGGGCGCAAATCTATCGCAGGGCACACACTCACTCACACAGACACACTCTATATGGGGCAATTTGGAGAACTCAATTGACTTGATCCATGTTTTTGCACTGTGGGAGGAAACCGGAGGAAACCCACGCCTATACAGGGAGAACATGGAAACTCCACCCAGATGGGGATTCGAAGTGGGAATCCCTAGCGCTGAGAAGCGAACGTGCCAACCACTAAGCCACTGTTTTATATGGATATCATCTTTTAAATCGAGTTGTTGAGTGCAGTGTGTGTTCTCTGTGGTTATGTGTTGTTATTGTTGGGTTCTTGGTGTCTTGATGGATTGCTGTGTAAGCGGACAACAAAGTAGGTCTGCTATAATCTCATCTGCAGATCAGTGCAGTGACAGCGGAGTGCGTTTCATGCTGCGATGCTTCCTGTTCTACACTAATATCAGGTGCTCACTTCTTTCAGCCTTGCTCTACATCGTGGAACCTCGTGGAACACTGAGTGCTGCTTTACATACTATATTTTCAGTAGTTCCTCAGTTCCACATTCACCGCCTTAGTGCCGCTGTTTATCTAGATAAACTTTGTAGTTTTGGGCGGCACGGTGGCTTAGTGGTTAGCACATTTGCCTCTCAGCGCTAGGGATTCCCAGTTCGAATCCCAATCTCAAAGTTTCCATGTTCTCCCCGTGTCTGCATGGGTTTCCTCCGGGTTCTCCGGTTTCCTCCCACAGTCCAAAAACATGGATCAAGTCAATTGAGTTCTCCAAATTGCCCCATATAGAGTGTGTTTGTGCGAGTGAGTGTGTGCCCAGTGATAGATTGGCGCCCTGTCCTGGGTGTATCCGTCCAGCGCCGAAACGTTCTCACCTGGATGGGCATGGGGAACCCCACCGCGACCCTAATAGAGGATAAAGCAGAAGATAATGGATGGATGGATGGACTTTGTAGTTTTACAATTACATGCTGAGGTCCATGTGTTTCTCTACACACTTCGTTAGTCTGCTTTAGTATGTTCTCCAATCTTCAGAACCCCCCTAGCGGTATTATTAGGGGGGTGGATTAATCTCTGTACTGCAGTGATGCTGACATGGTGGTGGTGTGTTAGTGTGTATTGTGCTGGTCCGAGTGGATCAGACACAGCGATGCTGAACTCGTAGCATCATCCACCACCCTAATGATACCTGCTCTGTGGGGGTCCTGATCATCAGAGAACATACTAATAAAGTATGTAGAGAAACAGATGGACTACAGAATGGAAGTCCAGCTATTTGTGGTGTGAAACAATTAGCTGTACCTAATAAAATGGCCGGTGGGTGTAGAGTTTTCTAAATGTTGTTCATTCCTTCATTATCTTCCGCTTTATCCTCTATTAGGGTCGCGGTGGGGTTCCCCATGCCCATCCAGGGGAGAACATCTCGGGCGCTGGGCAGATAGACCCAGGACAGGGCGCCAATCCATCGCTGGGCACACACTCACTCACACAGACACACTCTATATGGGGCAATTTGGAGAATTCAATTAACTTGATCCATGTTTTTGGACTGTGGGAGGAAACCGGAGAACCCGGAGGGGAGAACATGGAAACTCCACCCAGATGGGGATTCGAACCGGGAATCCCTAGCGCTGAGAGGAGAACGTGCTAACCACTAAGCCACCGTGCCGCCAAAATAAATGTTGTTATTAATAATAATAATCACCATTTCCTCTTAGGCCCTAAATGTTGGTGTAATCATAAAGAAATCTCTGATTGTTTTCTAGTGTGTTGTGACAGGTGGGTTTCATGGTTGTTTTTAGGGGTGTGTGTGTGTGTGTGTGTGTGTGTGTGTGTGTGTGTGTGTGTGGCAGGCTGATATGCTGCTGACAGACCTCTAGGTGAGCCCTTCTAGCATACACACCTCAGCCTCATTACCAGCTACTGAGATCCATGGAGATAATGGTGACACCTAAACTCTGTGTGTGTTTCCCTCTCCTATTAGTGTGCACTGAACACAGCTTTGGAGAAAGTGCACACACATGCCAGCACAAACAAGCCTGTGCCTCAGAGGACGTCGCTCTGACGGGGGAAAGTGCTGTGCTTTTAGATTAGGAAATCATTGGTGGGAAGGAATGGCATAATGCAGAATGTAGCTTTAACTGCGTTATGCTCCCGGTTTGAAATGACCCCTCCGTTTGCCTCCATCCCGCTCAGAGAAGCTCCTGCTTATACATTTGATTATTATTACCACCCCTATATTAGCTTCATCTGTGTGTCTGATAAAAAGTTTGCTAACGCTATATCCCCCACTTCCCATTATTTGATTAAGCTGAAACTTTGCACATCGATGACACATGGATCAATTCAAAATTTTAGCTATTAATTTACTTTTTGTGTGCAGTCGGTATGACCTCCCTGTGCCGGAGTGGGTTCACTACAGTCAAGTTTTTTCCCACATTCCAAAGACATGCTGATGGGTAACTTGGACACTAATTGCCCCCCTGATTGTCCATCCATCCATTTATCCTCTATTAGGGTCGCGGTGGGGTTCCCCATGCCCATCCAGGGGAGAATGTCTCGGGCGCTGGGCAGATAGACCCAGGACAGGGCGCCAATCTATCGCTGGGCACACACTCACTCACACAGACACACTCACACTTTATATGGGGCAATTTGGAGAATTCAATTGACCTTGATCCATGTTTTTGGACTATGGGAGGAAACCGGAGAACCTGGTGGAAACCCATGTGGACACGGCGAGAACATGGAAACTCCACCCAGATGGGGATTCGAACCGGGAATCCCTAGCGCTGAGAGGCGAACGTGCTAACCACTAAGCCACCGTGCTGCCCTATTAATTAACAAATTTGTGGTTTAACAAATATGTTAATAAATTTTTTTCTATGGGGGGGGGCATGGTGGTTTAGTGGTTGGCATGTTCTCCTCTCACCGCTAGGGATTCCCGGTTCGAATCCCCATCTGGGTGGAGTTTCCATGTTCTCCCCGTGTCCGTGTGGGTTTCCTCTGGGTTCGCCGGTTTACTCCCACAGTCCAAAACCATGGATCAAGGTCAATTGAATTCTCCAAATTGCCCCATATAGAGTGTGAGTGTGTCTGTGTGAGTGAGTGTGTGCCTAGCGATAGATTGGCGTCCTGTCCTGGGTTTACTCCCACAGTCCAAAACCATGGATCAAGGTCAATTGAATGCTCCATATTGCCCCATATAGAGTGTGTCTGTGTGAGTGAGTGATCGAAATTGCCCCTATATAGTGAGTGTGTGCCCAGTGATAGATTGGCGTCCTGTCCTGGGTGTAGCTGCCCAGTGCCCGAAATGTTCTCTCCTGGATGGGCATGGGAACCCCCCCCCCCCCCCCCCCCCCCCCCCCCCCCCCCCCCCCCCCCCCCCCCCCCCCGACCCTAATAGAGGATAAAGCGGGAGATAATGGATGGATGTTTTCTATGGCTAAATTGCCCTTTTTCTACTAAGTTCTAAACTTCACAAGCAGAATTACTTTTGGATAAGTTCTAAATTCACGGAAAACCTCTTCTTACCACAATTAGAAATAAAGTGATTGTTAGGTCTCCGTCCGGTCCACTCACGCTCACTTTTTACCCGGGCCGGGTCGCGGTGCGGGCGACGTCAGGGAGGTGCCAGCCGTCCTTTTCTCCTCTGTCCTGGTGGAGGTGTGCTTTTCGGTGTCTTCACATCACTTGCTGCGTAGCTCTTGAAGTGGCTGCTATGTCACACCAAGGGCAGTGTTGCTTTTGATCTGGAGGCGGAAAGCTGTCGCCATACAGAGCCCTGCGATTCCCCCTGCTAGAACGAGAGAATAAAAGTTTTGATTGGCGGTGGGGGAAGATCCTGACACCTCTAGCATGAATTCAGCCCACTGGTGTCACCTGATCTGAAGATCCCATACAGCAGAGCAGACAGGGACTCAGGTAAAGCGTTTGCTGAGTTATCTGAGTGCAAGTCAGAATGCAGAAATAAACAGAATCATTGGAGTGATCAGGACGGCACCGTGGTGGAGCGCTTAGAACATGCGTCTCTCCGCATTGGGGGGACAGGTTCGAATCCCGATCTGGGTGGAGTCTATGTCCTCTTTGTGTCCCTGTAAGCTTTCTCTGGGTTGCTCTGAGTTCCAGCTAAATTGGCTGCTCTAAATTGCACCAATATTGTGTGCGCGTGTGTGTGTGTGCGTGTGTGCGTGTGTGCGTGTGTGCGTGTGTGTGTGTGTGTGTGTGTGTGTGTGTGTGTGTTTAAGTGAGTGTATGTGTAAGTGATTGTGTTTATAAGTGATTGTGTGTGTGTAATTGATTGTGTGTGTAAGTGATTGTGTGTGTGAAAGTGATTGTGTGTGTGTGTGTGTGTGTGTGAAAGTGATTGTGTGTCTGTGTGTGTGTAAGCGATTGTGTGTGTGTAAGTGATTGTGTGTGTGAAAGTGATTGTGTGTGTGTGTGTAGGTCATTGTGTGTGTGAAAGTGATTGTGTGTCTGTGTGTGTGTAAGTGATTGTGTGTGTGTGAGTGATTGTGTGTGTGAAAGTGATTGTGTGTGTGTGTGTGTAGGTCATTGTGTGTGTGAAAGTGATTGTGTGTCTGTGTGTGTGTAAGTGATTGTGTGTGTGTAAGTGATTGTGTGTGTGAAAGTGATTGTGTGTGTGTGTGTGTGTGTAGGTCATTGTGTGTGTGAAAGTGATTGTGTGTCTGTGTGTGTGTAAGTGATTGTGTGTGTGAAAGTGATTGTGTGTCTGTGTGTGTGTAAGTGATTGTGTGTGTGTAAGTGATTGTGTGTGTGAAAGTGATTGTGTGTGTGTGTATATGTGATTGTGTGTGTGAAAGTGATTGTGTGTCTGTGTGTGTAAGTGATTGTGTGTGTGTGTGTGTGTGTAAGTGATTGTGTGCATGTAAGTGATTGTGTGCATGTGTGTGTGTTTGTGTGTAAGTGTTTGTGTGTGTGTATGTGTGTATGTGATTGTGTGTGTGTGTGATTGTGTGTGTAAGTTATTGTGTGTGTATGTGTGTGTATGTGTGTAAGTGATTGTGTGCATGTAAGTGATTGTGTGCATGTGTGTGTGTTTGTGTGTAAGTGTTTGTGTGTGTGTATGTGTGTATGTGATTGTGTGTGTGTGTGATTGTGTGTGTAAGTTATTGTGTGTGTATGTGTGTGTATGTGTGTAAGTGACCGTGTCCTCAGTGAGAACGTTTCAGGTGCTGGGCAGATACACTGGGCACACTCACTCAGTCACCCATCACAAAGCGCAATTTAGATAGTGGCGAGTTAGAGCAGCCAATTCACCTTGAATCTGTGTTTTTGGACTGTGGAAGTTACCCAGAGAAACCCACACAGACACAGGGATTCAGCGCTAGGGATTCCCGGTTCGAATCCCCATGTGGGTGGAGTTTCCATGTTCTCCCCGTGTCTGCGTGGGTTTCCTCCGGGTTCTCCGGTTTCCTCCCACAGTCCAAAAACATGGATCAAGTCAATTGAATTCTCCATATTGCCCCATATAGAGTGTGTCTGTGTGAGTGAGTGTGTGCCCAGCGATGGATTAGCGTCCTGTCCTGGGTCTATCTGCCCAGCGCCTGAGACGTTCTCCCCTGGATGGGCATGGGGAACCCCCCCGCGACCCTAATAGAGGATAAAGCGGAAGATAATGAATGAATGAATGAATGCACTGTATACATTTTCTCAGTTTACGGAGGACTTCCTGTTTTCTCGTTTGGCTCTTTTACAAATCCCTCAGCGGATGGTGGGTTTGAAGCGCTGGGTATTTGTGCGCTGTGTAATAACCTACTCAGAATCGGGGTGAGCTCAGTCATCTGTCAAGAAGGGAAATAATGAGGTGACTGCACAGAGCTTCTCTTTTCTGGCGTGGCCTTTCGGTGACTTTGTTTTTAGCAGTGTCTTTGCTTTTTTCAGCCGTTGCATTAATAGGCCATTTAAACCCAGAATTTAAAGCAATTAAAAGCTCTCACACTGTTCTTCACACTGTGCAGCTCATCTGTGTCTTCAACCTATATCCACATTCCATCCCATCACTGCTGCCAAGCCTGCGCTCTTCCTCCCTGTCCTCTCCATGCGTACCTGACCCCACTTCTTAAATTTATCTTTTATTTAATTGAGTTTTTAGAATCACTAGTCATTTGCACACTGAGATTACACAATAACGTTGTAAATAGTCCATTTTTTTACACATAAAATAATCTATTTTGCCTACAGTGGAATTGATCCTCCACATATACACACACTGAGTGAAGTGAGAACCCATGCCCGGAGCGGTGAGCCCTGTACACGGCGCTCGGGAAGCGATTGGGGGCTAGGTTTCTTGCTCAAGGGCACATATCTGTGTGAGTGAGTGTACACAGTGATGGATTGGCACCCTCTCTTTGGTGTATCTGCCCAGCGCCATTAACGTTCTCCCCTGGATGGGCATAGAGACACCCCCCCACGAACATAGTAGAGGATAAAGCAGAAGATAATGGATGGATAGACTTACACGTATCCTAACCTAATGGTTGGGTTCAGAACACTGACTTGGCCATACAGCATCCATTTGCATTACATTTGGTCATTTAGCAGACACCTTTATCCAAAGCGACTTACAAGGTGAGCACAGGGTTAATCACAACATCCCTGGAGCAACGAGGGTTAATGAGGCTCAAGGACCCACACTGGTAACTTCAGTGGACCTGAGATTTGAACTGCCAACCTTCAGATTGATAGCCCAATACCCAAACCACTGAGCTACCACACCCAAGTTATGATCAATCTTTTTTGAGAGTATATAGACAAAACTATTTGTATTAAAGCAATAAGGTGCGAGAGGGAGTGCATTCTCACAGACTTCGTAGTTCTGCAGTTACATTCTGTAGTCCATTTGTTTCTCAGCATACTCTAACTACTTTGTTATTCTGCTTTAGTCCTTCTTCCATGACCAACACCCCTGCAGAGGAGGTATTAGGGTGGTGGATGATGTCACAGTACTGCAGTGATACTGACATGATGGTGGATCAGACACAGCAGTGCTGCTGAACAGAGAACAGTACAGCAGTCAAAACATACAGGTGTCTGATCCACTCGTCCCATCATCCACCACCCTAATAACACCTGTTCTGCACCCACATGCACACACATCCATAAATAACCCATACATACCCTGACTTTGGTGTATCTACCCAGTACCCATAACGTTCTCCCCTGGATGGGCATAGAGACCCCCCCCATAACTCTAGTAGAGGATAAAGCAGAAGATAATGGATGGATAGACTTACAAGTATCCTAACCTAATGGTTGGGTTCAGAACACAGACTTGGCCATTCTATCCTGTACTATGACCAGTATCCTAACCTAATGGCCATACGGCATCCCTGGAGCAATGAGGGTTAAAGATGTTGCTATGGGATCCACATTGGTGACCTCAGTAGAACCCACAACCTTCAGATTGATTGCCCCCCCCCCCCCAAACCGCTGAGCCTACCACACCCTGTTTCAATAAGCATCATACACCGCTGCTTAAGGTTTCAGAAACAAATCTACATAATCAAAGCCAGTGACATATCTGTGAGCTTCTTTCATTAAATTGCATGTGGATAGCCAAAAGTTTGGGTCTGCATGTAGTTTGTTCTACTTTTGTCACTTGTTTGTTTGGGTACGAACCTTTACATCTAGTTTCTCTATACTTTACTCTGTTGTCATCACTTTCACCAATCTCCTCACAAGCCCAGTCAGAGTTAGTGTCTATGTTTGCATGTATTTGTACATGCATGGATGTTTGCTTTTGACATGCTGAGGGTCTCATACTGTGGATAGAATGAAAGGCTCCCTTTCATCACAGTGGAAGGACAATGGAATGTTGGAGAGGAAGCTGGTCGGCTGGAGAGCGGAGCAGCGTGGCGCTCATTTGTTGTGGGACTACTGTGGACCCAGGGTTCAGAGTGGATCTATTAAGTGACTTCTTGAGTGAGGCAATATAACCTTGGGAGTTTTGAATAAACAGTGGTCCGCCTTCGGCAAGGTGTTCCTAAAGCTCCACCGTCTCAAGCTGTTCTCTCTGGGTTGCGCAGTCCTCCCACTGAACCTGCGGAGAGGGCTTTACTAATTAAGCCTTTTATCACACGTCGCAGAATCTGTCATTCTTTTAAATGATGAAACAGGAGCATCCTACAAGTCGTCGTCTTGTCGGAATAAATTACGGGAGTGGTGCAGGCAGACCGTGGCCCTGTTGGGATGGTGTGGCGTGTTGTCTGTACATAAAGACACAGCTTAGCTCTCGTTCTGACCATTAATCACCCTTAAAAATGGGGCATCTGCTGACCCAACGCGAGCCGCTCAGCTCTGCTGCCGGTGATGGATGTGTGGTCAGAATGATGTGTTCAAACGTATCAATCTTTTTTGAGAGTATATAGACAAAACTATTTGTATTAAAGCGATAAGGTGCGAGAGGGAGTGCATTCTCACAGACTTCGTAGTTCTGCAGTTACATTCTGTAGTCCATTTGTTTCTCAGCATACTCTAACTACTTTGTTATTCTGCTTTAGTCTGTTCTTCCATGACCAGAACCCCTGCAGAGGAGGTATTAGGGTGGTGGATGATGTCACAGTACTGCAGTGATACTGACATGATGGTGGATCAGACACAGCAGTGCTGCTGAACAGAGAACAGTACAGCAGTCAGAACATACAGGTGTCTGATCCACTCGTCCCATCATCCACCACCCTAATAATTCCTGCTCTGTGGAGGTTTTGATCATCAGGTCAACAAAGCCTAACAGCCAGACTACAGAATGTAACTGTCGAACCATAAGTTCCATCTATATGGAATGTCGAGAACCAATGAGGTGTATCTAATAAAATATTTGTGCACCTGCATGCGCACACATCCATACATAACCCGTACATACCCTGACTTTGGTGTATCTGCCCAGCACCAATAACATTCTCCCCTGGATGGGCATAGAGACACCCCCCCCCATGACCCTGGCAGAGGATAAAGCAGAAGATAATGGATGGATAGACATACTCACGCACTCCTCTACATAAAACATACAGTATATACATCTAAGACATCCGGCCACGCTAACCGAACACACTGAGTGTGTTGCAGTGCTACTTGAGACTTCATTGGCCACGGGTGTGAGCCAAATCTGACACGGAAGTCCAAGATCCAAAGTGACACACCTACGATCATGTGCTCAAACCTGATGCCACTCATTGTTGAACCTGTGATATAGTGCATGACTTCCTTTCAGAAGTCCAGCTCACTTACTACATGGACGTCAGTATGGGATCAGTATCAGGTATCGGCTGCAGAGCTCTGATATGAGATCACTGCCTCCCCGAAGGCAGGACTGGGTAACTGTCTATGAATCGCTTAAAAATAAGGGTTGGAAGTGTAGCGATGTTGACTGTCGCCATTCCTTTTTGTCCCAACCCCAGCCACGTGGCTTCGACTTACCTCTTTTTATTTTTCGTCCTTAAATTAACAAGTGACCTAATAGAATATGTGATGTTAGGTGACAGGATCTCTTGATGTGTGCACAGTCGGTGTGGGTGTGTATGCAAGCACATGCTGAAGGCCCTGAGGCAAATGAAGACTTTATAGCCCACCTCATATGCTCATTAAGGCTGCTGTTGTACTTTTGTTCCCTGGGTTTGACTGACAGCGGAGGACTTTTGCAAGTTATCTTTGTCTTTTTTGTCTTTGCCAGAAACCAAAGCAAGGTTGTGCTGTCTATCTGAGTGAGAGCATTGGCTGGAACTCATTATGAGGCATGTCCTTAAACTCTCCAGTGGACAGTCTTTAACTATGTTCTTTTTTAGATTGGCCTCATGCTGCAACTCGCATTGGCGTTGGAAAGCCGAGGGTTTTGGTCGGTGGGATGAATGCAGACCCCTCTATACTGCGCAAACTGTTATAACCCTAAACATGATGAATTACACAGGATAACAAACTGTTTACTCTGTTGCCATCAGGAAAGCGTTTTCGCTTCCTGAAGCAAATACAGAGAGGATGAGGAGGAGCTTCTTCCCAATGGCTGTTCAGACTCTGAACCAGGACCTGCACAGCGCACACTCACAGGACTCGTACAAGACATTTCACTTGCCAATTTGTACTGCTTTAGTTGCACATACAGATGCATTGTGCACTTTAACCCCCAAATCACTTTGTGTGTGTGTGTGTGTGTGTGTGTGTGTGTATATATATATATATATATATATATATATATATATATATATATATATATATATATATATATATATAAATGAAATGATAAAAATAAAATAAAAGAAGCTCTGATATATAAAGTAAAATATATATAAAAAATAAAGAAATAGACATGTTCTCCTCTCAGCACTAGGGATTCCCGGTTCAAATCCCAATCTGGGTGGAGTTTCCATGTTCTGCCCGTGTCTGCGTGGGTTTCCTCCGGGTTCTCCGGTTTCCTCCCACAGTCCAAAAATATGGATTAAGGTCAATTGAATTCTCCAAATTGCCCCATATAGAGTGTGTTTGTGTGTGTGTCTGAGTGAGTGTGTGCTCAGTGATGGATTGGCGCCCTGTCCTGGGTGTATCTGCCCAGCGCCCAAAACGTTCTCCGCTGTATGGGCATGGGGAATATATATGTATATATATTTATTTTTAATTTTTTATATATATATATATTTTCATTATTTCTTTTACTAAACTTGTGGTGTCAGTCTTCAAAGCACTTCACTAAACCTCGTATTGTGTATAACTATCAGTGGCATGGCATGCATTTAACACCTAGACCTGCAGTAATGCTCCGTCTTAATTAATCCACCTGACAATAACTTTTTTATGGCTATTAAAACATCATATTATGCAGAAATGCAGGATAAAGAGCCATTCCATCACAGATTAATAACAGAAATTTGAACCTGGCAACCAATGATGCTGAAATGTTATTGGTTAAATGCTGTATTAAGGAAATTTGGACACATTTGGAAGTACAGTAGCATAACTGGGGAAATGGTATGACCAGAAGCGGACAGAGCATTTGGAATTATTCAATAAGTATTCATGGACAAAATATTATTAACATCAGTCTGTGATTTTAGGGCCTAGGTGGTTGACCCACCAATGATAACTATATATTTGACAATAAATGTTGATTTGATTAGATGAGACGAGTAAGTGTGTTGACTGTCTAGCTATCAGCTATTGTCTGTTTTAATTGGTATTTCAATGAGTATGATGGAAATGTATGAATAATGTCTGAATTCCTTGACTTTTGGCCTGTCGGTGTGATAATAGGGCGCTGCAGGTTTATCAGCATGACTGGCACAGCGATGGTACTGTGATTAGATCAAATCTGGATTCCTCATTCTGTGCTCAGATTGTCTCGATCATTGGACGATTTGTTAAGTCGTAAATTGTTCGTGCATGACCATTGGATTATTAAATTATACTGGAATGGTCCAGGGTGGCACTGTGATTTAGTGGTTAGCACGTTCTCCTCTCCGCGCTAGAGATTCCCGGTTCGAATCCCGATCTGGGTGGAGTTTCATGTTCTCCGGTTTCCTCCCACAGTCCAAAAACATGGATCAAGTCAATTGAATTCTCCAAATTGCCCCATATAGAGTGTGGTTGTGTGAGTGAGTGTGTGCCCAGTGATGGACTGGCGCCCTGTCCTGGGTGTATCTGCCCAGCGCCTGAGACGTTCTCCCCTGGATGGACATGGGGAACCCCCCCCCCCCACCCTAGTAGAGGATAAAGTGGAAGATGGATGGATGGAATGGTCCATTTAAATATTAATACTTCAATCTTTGGTGCACTGGAATGGAAAAAGAAGTGGGAAATAAAACCTGCCCCTCTGTTTTGCTTGTGTTCAAATCTGGATCCCGTCTGTGAATATTTATGATCAGATGATTTGTGGCGCTCACAGAGATAAATTGCATGTGTTGCGATTCGAACTGGAGGACTGAGCATCATGTCTTTGCTGCAGAATGTACTGTGGTATGTGCTGATCCTGAGTCAGTTGTAATTACAGGCCCTGGGCACTGGCGCAACCTAATGACAGGTCTGTGGCCTGTTTTGGCTTTCGTTTGTTTGGAGTGCAGCACTCCACAGCAGGGTGTCTGCCCAGCTGGCACCGCCTGCTCGCCCTTGGCTGCCTGTCTGGGTTGGCGAGGTGACTGGTCCAGGCGCTACAGCGGGCACGGTGCCAGCTTAAGGCCGCGCTTCCAGATTTCACCATGCCCCTGCTCTCCTCAATGCACCCTGAAACGAGCCGTCCAGCTGCCGGCACTGCCTGCATTTGTTAGCACCTCCAGAGTCGACGGCGGCCTGTCATTCCCCGTCTCGGTCCTAGAGCGATGCCAGCTTCCAAAAGCAGGAGCCTCAGCTTTCTTGTTTTATTAAGTGCTCTGCCCCATTCATAGTGTTTTCTTCCTGGTTTTCATTGAGTATGTTGGAGTCACTGATGCAACAGTGTGTACATACCTGAAACTTTTTTTTATCTCTTCGTAATAAAAGGATGTGGAAAAACAAAGCGCAGGCCCACAGCCTGTCCTATACAACATACTCTGCATTCTGAGTCTGCTATTTTCATGAATCATCTTTTGGACCAGGCCTGGTGATGTGATAATGTATATAAAAAGAATAATGGTGCTTTTGTTTTCCGGCTGGACCAGTAGTTTAACTGAGTTATCACTCACAAAAGACTGGAAAGAGATGTTTTTGACTTTATGGGGCGTGTCCTCATTGACTTGGTGAGTTACGGTCATGAAGGCTCTCTCCATTTGGTTCTTCTCCATACCTTCTAAACTTAGAATAATTGCCCAGAGAAATGTACCTTAAGGCAACCATGAAACCCATGGTGTTCCACATGAGCAAACGGGCATTTTTTAGTAATGTTGTAATTTAAAATATGCAGCTATTTAAATAAACAACTCCTAAATCCTATACAAATCCATTCATTTATTTTATGAGCTACTAAACCGACCTGCTGTTTAATAAAGCAGTAAGGTATGAGCGGCCGTGCATTATTGTGAATAAAATATGGGAAAGAGGTGTTCTTATGTGCAACACGTGGTGGTTACATACTCACTATCCATTCATCCATTATCTTCCACTTTATCCTCTACTAGGGTTGCGGGGGGGTTCCCCATGCCCATCCAAGGGAGAACGTTTCAGGAGCTGGGTAGATACACCCAGGACAGGGCGCCAATCCATTGCTGGACACACACTCACAATTTTGGAGAATTTATTTGACCTTGAATCCAAGTTTTTGGACTGTGGGAGGAAACCGGAGAACCCAGAGGAAACCCACACGGACACGGGGAGAACATGGAAACTCCACCCAGATTGGGATTCGAACCGGGAATCCCTAGCGCTGAGAGGTGAACGTGCTAACGACTAAGCTACTGTGCTGCCCTACATACACTAAATTAAAAAAACAAGTTTTGATTTATAAATGTAAAAACATAAATGTCTATAAACTGGTTTTCTGCAACGTAACCTAGTCTGTTTTTGAAGTGAAAGCTGATCGCCGATTGACAGGTTTCTGTTTTTTTTTTTTAACAATCAAATACTGTCATCTAGTGGCCAAATTACAGAACGCAGATTACGAAAAAAACATCGGGATAAAATGTATTGTATATCACGCATTGATACGAATATGACGCGGTCAGAGGTGTGCGTTATTGTCAATAATGGCACGGCTGGATAAATGGCTCAGCCAATCAGATTTAAGGCCTGGAACTACCTGATTTATAAGGAGTGTTAAATCTTCATTGTTCTTTGTGCATTATTTAACCAAATAAACACTGTAGAGGTTGCCATTTGATTGCAACATACATTCACAATTACTATGAAACTATGAATGAATTCAGGTTTGTTTACACAACATTTTTTACTCGGTCAGGAGTGCAAAACACAAATTTGACCTTAAGGTTATACAGCTTTAATTAGTTTCACTACATCTTGGTTTCGTAGCTTGGAGAAGTAGTCAAGGTGAAAGAACACAATTCTCTCAATATAGCAAAGTACTAGGTATTAAGAGCGATCTGATTCAGTCATGACCCCTGAGTGATGTGCAAATGGGGTGGGTCTAATCTAAAAGCAATCAAAATGTAACCCTTTATTTTTATCCCTGTATCCAAGATCCTTTGATTTTTAAATGTTTAGCAAAAAGAAACGACATGGCAGCCTGTGTTTAAACACTTAATGCACTTCTCAATTTACTGATTCAGTCACCATCACTAGTTTTAGCCAAATTATAAAACTGAGTTATTTGAACAGGTTTACAGACTGTTTTTAATTGATTGCTAATAATAGATCATAGTTGAAGGATGTACAGGGTAAGTGAAGTGGTCCTAGATCTGACCCGTGTGGAAGTCTACTATACTTTTGAACAGTCGGAACATTTATTATTTACATAGGTAAACTGATTAGATTAGATTAGATTAGATTTAACTTTATTGTGTAGAGTACAAGTACAGGGCCAACGAAATGTAGTAACCAGAAGTGCATTATATACATTATTTACATAAAGTTCATTAATAACAGGGCGCGGTAGCTCAGTGGTTAGGGTGTTGGGCTATCAATCTGAAGATTGGCAGTTCAAATCCCAGGTCCACTGAAGTTACCAGTGTGTGTTCTTGAGCAAGGTCCTTAACCCTCATTGCTCCAGGGATGTTGTGATTAACCCTGTGTAAGTCGCTTTGGATAAAAGCATCTGCTAAATGATCAAATGTAAATGTAAATAACAGTGACTGGTGCATTGGAAAAATGAAGTGTGCAAATGTATATACATAAATGTGAAAATGATATAAAGTGCATTATAATAACAATGCATTATAATAAGGTACAGAAGGTGCCGAGAAGTGGTTGTGCAATGAGTTATTAAAGTGTATGTGTAGTGTTCACGAGGATAACCGCCTCAGGAAAATATCTTTTCCTGAGTCTGCTGGTGCGGGATAATAACAATCTTTTTTTTATTGTTTTACAACATAATGACAAAAAAAAAAAAGAAATAAAAATAAAGGTTATACAATGAATTTCTACATTATAAAATGTTAACATTTAAGATATCCATCCATCCATCATCTTCTGCTTCATCCTCTACTAGGGTCGCGGGGGGGTTCCCCATGCCCATCCAGGGGAGAACATTTCGGGCGCTGGGCAGATAGACTCAGGACAGGGCGCCAATCTATTGCTGGGCACACATACTCACTCACACACACACACACACTATATGGGGCAATTTGGAGAATTCAATTGACCTTGATCCATGTCTTTGGACTGTGGGAGGAAACCGGAGAACCCGGAGAAAACCTACGCAGACATGGAGAACATGGAAACTCCACCCAGATTGGGATTTGAACCGGGAATCCCTAGTGCTGAGAGGTGAACGTGCTAACCACTAAGCCACTGTGCCGCCATAAGATATATATATATATAACACACACACACATACATACATGTATACACACACACTTTGAAGCAGGATAAGGCGTGTATGTGTATTTACAGTGCAGACGACGTAGTAAATCTTAAAAATTGTAAGATGAGCGAGTATTTAAATACAAAGCAATACGTTGCAAAAAGCTTGGCTTCTTCAAACGTCTTCCGAAGTCAAACAGCAGCCCAAATGCCCACGTTCAATTCCAGCAGACTGTGGTGACCCGGTCATTGCATTTGTCTATGCGTTTGTTTGTCAGCTTACAGCAGAGCTTCCTGTCTGTTTGCCAGACCTCAGAATGTGTTACTAATGATGGCGCCAAAGCCACCGTTCATACGATGTTCGGATGAACTTGTGAGAACGCTGGAATGCAGGCCTGGCAGACCTGTGTCACTTTCCCCATTCTCTCTGCTGACAGGGTTCAAACCCGCACACCTCTGCTGACCTGCGAGCAGCTCCAGTCATCACACACACATGTGATTTCGTGCTCAGCGAGCCCGCTGATGCTCTGCCGCCGTTTGCCCGCTGCAACTCCAGACGCAGACCGGATCTGTAAATCTTTGCCGGCGCTTTCAGACGAGCATGGTCTTTGTTTAATAAGGCCCGAATGCTGAGAGGCCTGTCTAAAAACTACCCTGCGGTCAAACTTTTCAGGACAGCCTTCACATAAACCATTCTAAACACTGCTTTCCTTTCACAAATCTTTAATTATAGGTTTTGCCCGAGCACAAGGCACCGAGTAAATGCAAGGTACCTCATGAGCAAGCAGAATAATGTCGCGATTTTTGGCTACATATAGAAATGTTTAAAGAGCGATAAGCAGGCTGGGAACGGGGAGTCGAAGTCGAAAATTAACTGGAATTGTACGTGAATTAACTGTGCGTCTGAAAACCTCATCTTGAAACCCGATGGGAAGAAGATGCAATTCATTCCCAGGACATTATCTCTCAGTGGGTTTGGTTAAACCGTTAGTACAATACACACTCTGACCCTGAACTAGATAATAGGCTCGAGTGTTCGGGTTTGTTCCAATGCAGCATTTACCTACACTGAGAACTGCTCCTCTGTGACTCTGCCATACAGAGCTGACCCCACTTAAAAGCATAAATCACTCCATCTCTTCATCCACTTTAGTGCTTCATTTGTGCTAAAAGAGAAATGTGGTCACTCTTTATTCTCCAGCATTTACAAGTTTGCACGCCGTGTCAACAGTTTCAAGGTTCCTATTTAGTCAGAGTGTATACTTCGCTTGTTTTTTTTTCTTTATTGACTTATTTTCCTAAGCTGTTTGTGTGTTGTTTAGTTAGGACTCCTGGTGGAGCTCATCCTGCCAGGCATAGTCTCTCTCCTAGCCTGAATAGGCTTTATCTGCTGATGTACTGAGGTTGTTTTATTTATGTCTATCTCAACGCAGCCTTTGTGCTGGCCTTTTCTTCAAGATGAGCACAAAGGGGTCAGTGAGGGCTAGGCCACTGCAGGCCCTACCAGGGATAGAGACTCCCCTGACCACCATATAATGCCTAAAGACACGTGCCATTGTTTTTTTTTCCCTCCCTCTTTTCCTCCTTCTTTCTGCTTTTATTACTTTTTTTTTCATTCTGCAGCATAATTATTTGTTTCTTGCGGTACCTTGGTCCTTATCGTGCATGCTGGCTGAAGTCGAACTTGATGTAAGTGTCACAAACGCTTGGTTTTTTTAATCGGATAGTTGGGCAGACATTCAGCCCTTTAAAACAATACTTTTCTAAACCGGTCTGTATAACAACAAATCATTTACAGTGGTGCTTCCCCACATCTTTTTCCCACTCTGCGGATGACAGGAACCAGCGGAGAGGTTTTTGCTGGCGTGCAGAGTCATTAGTGTTTACACGAGGCCGCAGGGCAAGCTAACGAGTGAATGTTCCGCTGTTCCAGTTGACTGCTGCTGTTGATTGGCCAGAGGAACTATTTGTAACTGGGAAACATTTTAGACCCGATGTTTAAAACTGTACGGAATATGTGCCCTCCCACTGCCTTACTTTCAAATCAGATACATGGCTCATGATTATTTTGCCTGCACGGAATTCTAGACATCCAGCAGCTGTCATTGATCTAGGCCAGAGACAGCTTGATTCAAAGCCCTGACCTTTTAAATGACACATTTGTAAATCCATGTTTTATCTCCATTTGGATCACATTAACCAACTACGAGCAGATCGGTCCTTAAAAAATGTCCTTTTTTTATGTTTAGAGGCTTTACATTATTTATAGTAGAATATGATGTGCCAATATTTACCTTAAACACAAGGGTGTTTACTTTGACGTTCATATTAATTAGTGGTGCAATTGTGCAGCACCAAGGATGTGAGAGTCAGAGCATATAAGAGCTTAAGATCCGTGTTCAGGAGCCCAACTGTGTTAGTTTGACAAAGCTCACATCCACAAGCGTATTATCTAATAATGCTGGAGGTCAGACTGATCAGATGAACTTTTAGGGTTCTATAGATTGGTTTAGTTTGGTACATGTGGTGCTTATTGGACGTTAGAAAGCTTTTCTGAAAAGTGTGTGGGATTCTTCATCTCATCTCATTATCCATCCATCCATCCATCCATTATTTTCCACTTTATCCTCTAACAGGGCTGCGGGGGGGGGGTTCCCCATGCCCATCCAGGGGAGAACATTTTGTGCGCTGGGAAGATCCATTGCTGGGTGCACACTCACTCACACAAACACACTCTATATGGGGCAATTTGAAGGATTCAATTGACCTTGATCCATGTTTTTGGACTGTGGGAAGAAACCGGCGAACCCAGAGGAAACCCACCCGGACACAGGGAGAACATGGAAACTCCACCCAGACTGGGATTCGAACCCGGAATCCCTAGTGCTGAGAGGCCAATAAGCCACCGTGCCAGCCTCTCATCTCATTATCTTCTACTTAATCCTCTACTAGGGTCACGGGGGAGTTCCCATGCCCATCCAGAGGAGAACGTTTCAGTTGCTGGGCAGATAAATTAGGGTGTGGTGGATCCTCACTAGGTTGGTTAGAGTGTTGGGTTATTAGTCATTTGGTTGTCAGTTTAAATCCCAACTCCACTCCATTGAGGGTCCTTCAGCATGTCCCTTAACCCTCATTGCCCCTGGGGGGCTGTATGATCAACCCAGTGCTCTGACCCCAACCAGGTTGAGATATTTGTAAGTGGATTTTGATAAAAGCATTCACTAAATTATCAAATGTAATTGGAATCCTATACTATGGACAAGGGTTGTGGGGAGGTTCTCAATACCCATCCAGGGGAGAAAGTTTCAGTTGCTGGGCAGATACACCCAGGATAGGGCGCCAATCCGGATATGACCCGATTCAGAGTTTATGGACTTTCTCCACGGAAATTTCGTCTCTGTTTGCGCCGGTTGTTTTGGTTTTATTTAACATGACACACACATATCTCAGTGTCGTCGTTAAGTTTCTCTTGCAAAGCAAAATTAAAATTAAAGACGAGTTGAAGAAATCATTCACAAATTTGAGAGCTGCATTGAGATTGCTGAAATCGGCGGAAAGTCGCAATCCAGTTCCACAATGGCATAAAAGGAAGCTATAAGGAAGGCTAACGTAGCCGAAGGCATTAATGCAAAACGGAGATTAAAGATGCTGGAAAGTTAATTTGCATCAATCAAAAACTGTTTGTTGGTGAGAGATGTGAATGCCATTCTGTTAAATGTTCATTTAATACTTACATTAGTCTTTTAGATTTATTTTTTAAAAGAATGTAGAATACTGTAGGCTTTGATTACTTTGTTCTGTTTTCAGGATCAAACACTACATTTATTCTTTATAAAATGACTTTTATGTATTTCGGAGAGTCTTGAATGAATTAAGTGGATTTTTATTGACTCAAGTGGAAATAGAGGACTCAGTTTTTATTAATATTGGATTTCACCAATTGTTTGCGGACAGATTAGCGATGAAAACGGAGGTTCCACTGTATGTGTCAATTTAGATAGCAAATTAGAGCTGCCGATTCACCTTAAATCCATGTTTCACAGTGGGAAGAAATCGGAGAAGCCAGAGAAAACCCATGTGGACACGGGGAGAACATATAAACTCCTCCCAGATTGGGATACGAACCTGGATCCCCGTCCTGAGAGGCAGAAGTGCTAACCACTAAGCCACTGAGCGCTCTAGGATCGTTCCTGTCTTCCTAAATAAAATGGGGTTTCCATCTTTTCTAACAGTAAATGCTGAAGTTCAGCTCTGGATCAATAGCACTTTCCTTTGATGTACCTTAATGCATTATTGCAGGCCCATTTTAATTGGTCAGGAGAGGCAGGGTTCAATACATGGTGTAATTGCTTGACATTAGATGGGTGTGAGACTTGATTGTCATTAATATTTAGACACAACATGGGAGGACTTGACTAAGGTTAAATGTACATTGGTAGCAAATGTAGCAATTGCCTTTGATCTCGCAGATGAGCAGATTGATTAGAACAAGAACAGCTCTGAATGATGGGAGGGGGAGTCCGAGGTCTTTGTACGGTTCTTGAGTCTGACCAATGGACGTCGCTCAATGGGAAAGAAGAGAAGGTACTTATAGCTAGTGGCTCAGGATGTCATGGTCAGTTTTGTTGTCACCACTTGCTTTTATTTAATGGTCTTGCCTAAGGTCTAATGGAAAGTCTTGCCGACCCTGTGTGTCTGCCTGCCGGCAGCTCTGTGAAAGACACTCCCGGTGGAATGATGTTGAAATGAGTTTGCTCAGTGTAACAGAGGTCACTGACGGGTCACACTAAGGTCGAGCTCCTTGTTTGTGGTGTGAACCATAGCCAGATCTTTCTGACATACGGCACCATGAAGAGAAATTGTATTTCTTTTTACCCTTCTCACCACTTTGCTGTCTGTAGCTGTATTTTTCTCAGCAGGGTAAAAAAACACGCAAACCCTGTATTAGACATGCAGATTGCACCCTCCATCTCCAACACAGGGGTTGTACATAAAAGCATAATGAATGGAACTAAATGGATTCCATGGCGGCTCCTGTTTTATCTTCCTTTATAGAGGCCTGACACGAGTCGGCCCTGTCTTTGAAACGGCCTCTGAGACTGTCAGAGCTGACTCCCGGCTGACACACTGAGAGAGAGAGAGGCTGAAGAGCATGTCAGAGAAGCGTTTGATCGTAGCCCGGAAACAAGCTGTCAATAGTAGCTGAGATTAACCTAGCTCACTAAACATATATCCACATGTGCTGTTCAGAGAGAGATCTTCTGCTTAAACAGCATTATTTATCAATATGAAATTTTAACTCTTCTTTCCTGTACACTTCTGAGGTGTTCCTTCACCCCATCCTGATGTCTGTAAAGCTGCAGGGTGAGGGAACCTTTTACCCAAATTTCTTCCTTCAACTGTTTTTACTTTTGGACTTTTGCACAAACAAAGAAAGTTTCAATCAGATTACTTCAATGCAGTCTTATCTTTTAAGTTTAAGTGATTTATTTTGCCTACTGTGCTTACACACAGAGGAATAAGTTCTCCACATTTAACCCATCCGTGCAGAACACACACACACACACACACACACACACACACACACTGAGGGAAGTGAGAACATGTGCCCGGAGCGGTGGGCAGCCCTGAACACGACGCCCGAGGAGCAATTGGGGTTAGGTGTCTTGCTTAAGGGCACTTCAGCCATAGTACTCTGTGGGACCGTGAATCAAACCAGAGACCTTAAGGTTGCAAGGCTGGTTCTTTAACTACATGCCCATGACATTACAATGAAGTAAAACTTTACGATAAAAGTAAAAAAATATATATAATAAATTCCTACTATATGGGCGGCATGATGGCTTAGTGGTTATGACATTCGCCTCTAAGCGCTGGGAACCAGCGAATCCCAATCTAGATGGAGTTTCCATGGTGTCCCCGTGTCCACGTATTTTTGACATTTTGTCCAGAATAGCCTTTGTGAGGTCAGACATTGATTTTGTATAAAAGGGCTTGGCTCAGTCACCGTTGTAGTTCATCACACAGGTGTTGGATGGAGTCTAGGGCCAAGCCATTCAAGTTGTTCCTCATTAAACACCAATCTAACAAGTCATAGATCATTAAAGCTTGTGCATTATTGTAAAGAAATCACAATGCTGTTTGTCATGATGTGTACCCAATAATGCACAACCTAGAGTTCCTTATGCCTTTAAAAAGCGATTACATACACACCATTATAAAACAATTAGTTTAGTAACAGGATATATCTTTAGTGCTCCATTTATATGAATCCGTATTTCCATTTATAATAAAGCATTTAAAATAATGTACTGTATTTCACGCATTGATATCAATGTCCAGATGGCAGAGGTGTGCACTATTCTCAATATTGTCACAGCTGGACAAATGGATCAGCCAACCAGATTTAAGGACCGCAACTACCTTTTTCTAATATATTTTGTACCCAACGCCCCTCAACCCTGAATGCTACAACCTCATAACTTCAATTCAAGGCTAGATCTTGGCAGATAGATCCCATATAAAATTTTGAACTGCTGAATAAATCAGTGTGTGCATTTTTTATTAGCATTCGCTTCCAAAAAGTGGAATAAAAACATTTAAAATCGATAAACACAATAATCAGTATAACAAGAAGAGTACATAATAAATTCTAGTGTGTACATTGTATCCATTTTATCACAACGGGCATCTGAGTGACTGAAATAACACCATGCTAGTATTTAGAAGAAAACTTTTTTTTTTTTTTTTTTTTTTGAATAGGTTTCATTAAGTTTTTCAGTTCTGTTTGAAAGTAGGCCAAGAAACACGAGCACAAACATTACAGTTTGTGTTATTTATTACATTACATCATTTTCCAGATGCTTTTATCCAAAGTAACTCACAGTACAAATATCCCAACTTCATGGCTTGGGTCAGAACACAGGGTCAGGTATGATCCACCACCCCTGGAGCAATTAAGAGCTAGGGGTCTTGCTCAAGAGCCCACAAGGACTCCGGGTTTGAACTGACAGCCCAAACACCCCAAACCACTGAGCTACCATGCCCACGGTATTCAGTGAACCAGTTTAAGTTTCATAACAAATTTTTAGAGAAGTAACCATCAAGTAGAGGATGTGCATTTCAGCTAAATGCTTTGGATTACAGCGATCACATTTCTAATAATTAGCAATATTTTAAATATGTTTAATTGTATGAAAGTCGGGCGGCACGGTGGCTTAGTGGTTAGCACGTTCGCCTCTCAGCACTAGGGATTCCCGGTTCGAATCCCCATCTGGGTGAGGTTTCCATGTTCTCCCCGTTTCCGCGTGGGTTTCCTCCGGGTTCTCCGGTTTCCTCCCACAGTCCAAAAACATGGATCAAGGTCAATTGAATTCTCCAAATTGCCCCATATAGAGTGTGTCTGTGTGAGTGAGTGTGTGCCCAGCGATGGATTGGCGCCCTGTCCTGGGTCTATCTGCCCAGACGTTCTCCCCTGGATGGGCATGGGGAACCCCACCGCGACCCTAATATAGGATAAAGCGGGAGATGAATGAATGAATGAATGTATGAAAGTCTCATTGCCTTTATGATTTAATGTCATGTAATGTAATAACTCAATGTTATAAATGTGTAGCAGTTAGAGGTGTGCATTATTGTCATTAATGTCACCGCTGGACAAATGGCTCAGCCAATCAGATTTTAAGGACTTGAAGATTTACGATTCAAATCCCAGTCTAGGTGGAGTTTCCATGTTCTCCCCGTGTCCGCGTGGGTTTCCTCTGGGTTCTCCGGTTTCCTGCTATAGTCCAAAAACATGGATCAAGGTAAATTGAATTCTCCAAATTGCCCCATATAGAGTGTGTCTGTGTGTGTGAGAGTGTGCCCAGTGATAGATTGGCATCCTGTCCTGGGTGTATCTGCCCAGCGCCCGTTCTCCCCTGGTTGGGCATGGGGAACCCCCGTGCGACCCTAGTAGAGGATAAAGTGGAAGATAATGGATGGATGGATGGAAGTACCAGTTTTATAAAATACATCAATTTTCAAATTGCCTTTAAGCATGTTCTTATAACTCTTTATGAATAAGGTTACAAACATATATGTTTATTTAATAGTGGCTTATGATAAGTATTATATAAAGCTATGAACACTTTAGACAGTTTCATGAATGTGTGTATAATGCATTATGAATTCCGGATTCATAAAAAGTGTTCACGTTCCCTCTGATCACCATTAAACCTTCAGCAGGAAACATCTTTTGCAGACTTTATGCTGTCCGTGCCAAACAGAGGCAAGGAATGTGCAGTGAATTGCCATCCCACCCCGGAATATTCTCCACATTACATCCAGTTATTTTTGGATAGACCTCAAACCCTCACTGTCCTGAATTGGATAAAAAGATGAATAAAGAATTATACAGTGTTTATCTTGTTTGTTGTGTCATCACGCATGCTTAGAGAATATATTTCATTATAAAACGAATAATGGTGGTCCCTAAATCTGATTGGCTGAGCTGTTTAATGACGGTTTGGCACACCTCTGACAGCTTGACATTTGTATCAATGCGTGAAACATGTGAACTGGTGGAACATTATTTTAAATCATGTATCATTAATATAAACGGCAAGCCGATTCGTGATCAGCACTAAGCTGGTGTCCTGTTACTTAGCAATCAATGTTCACTTTAATAACTGGACATGATTACACTGTGGAATACCAGTTTATTACATTTACATTGCATTTACATTTAGTCATTTATCAGACCCTTTTATCCAAAGCGACTTACAAATGAGAACATCACAAGTCAATGTGATTTTAATGTGGTAATGAGTTTTTTTAATTATGCTCCACTAAGCATTGTGCCTAACACCTCTTTCCCACAATTTATTCACAATAATGCATGTCCTCTTTTGTAAGAGCCACGCTTTATTGTTCTGATCTGTGCTGAACATGAACTCTTTACATGTTTATTGTCATAATAAATATTATCATTATTAACCCAGAGAGGCTAAACTTTAACATCAGAAAGTATTCCTCACATTGATGCCTCATAATTTCATGACTGAGTGAGTATTCTTAAAAGGTGGCAGGTGAACGTATAGTTTATGAACACACATCCTTTGTTTTGGGAGAAATGGCTGGTGTATTGACAGATGTGTATATTTCGGGTTTGTGCGAGTCTGTGATTCCATGATCAGAAGATGAAGAGCATCTCTGAGCTTCAGCTCCATCTGTTCCTCTGTTTTAATTATTGTGGAAGTAAAGACAAAAAGAACAGAGTGATTGCACTCATCCTTTCTACAATTATTTCCGTAACATTAAAAGAGCCCATACAAAAACATCCAGATTATCGCCATGTAAATAATGTAACTTGGCTTCGCTTCCCGCTAATGAATGCCATTTAGTTTTAAAAAGCCGGGATTAATTAACGCCCACCAAGCCCCAATTCCCTAAACAAGGAATAAGTCTCGTTTAGGAAACGGGTGGCTATTAATATTTGTGTTCAAATTGCATATAGATGCCCACTTCTACATATGCTTCAGTGACATGGAAAATAACCTCACAATTAATTACGATCGTAATTTGGAGTTGGGCTCAGAAGGAGCCGTTTTAATGAACGTTAAAGATGGCTGATGCTTTTCTTCACTACTCTTCAGGCCAGCTGCCTGAGAGCCAGGGACGATCCTGAATTTAAAGGAGAGGTGCAAAAACATCTTTTTGTTGCCTGCATGCTAAAAAAAAAAAAGACAAAGCCAGAATAACAAACAAGGGCCTCAAATTAGATTTCCCAAAAACATAACATTCCCTCTCATTAGCGGGTTGCTGCGGCCAAAGGCTGAAATAGCTGGGCCAGCAGCGAGTGTGCCATGCTCCCCTCAGCAGCCATCTTAACTACAGTCTTTAACTAAATGAGCATTTGCTTCATTCAGGCCAAGATATGTAGCTGCTGCTTCACTCACACTTGTTTTTCTCCCTCATGCGAACATTCATCCATGTGAATCTTTATCGTTTGCATTTTGCTTTAGATGAAAAGACATCCTGCCCTCCCACCCGGCGTTTGTTTTCCTCTCTCTCTCCCTCTCTCTCTCTCTCTCTCTCCCTCTCTCCCTCTCTCTCTCTCTCTCTCTCTCGCTCTCTCTCTCTCTCTCTGTGTTTGTGTGGGCAGTGATGAGTTGAAGCACTTAACACAAATAAAACAGCAGAGGAGGTTGAGGATGATCATTCTGATAGACAGCGTGTCTTTGAGCACATCCCTTCTTCTGAGTTCTCAGAGCTTTGATTCAACTCCAGCTCTGAATCCAGGGTTAAATTTGTACCAACATCAGAAGACCTTCTCACCTAGACCTTCACAAGTATATTGCCACGCAGTTTCTTTCTTGCGTCGTAACCTTATGCATGTGTTTATTTTGACCAGCTTGCGATAAGGCTTTTCATAGTAGAGCTTTGTTTTCCTCTCATTCTTGATCTCGACGATGACCTCACGATGTCTAGACGTGTGATCAGCTTGTTATAAGCATGCAGTGTAGAGAAAACAACAGCCACACTATATAGGTCTGCATGAATGTTAATATATCAACAGAATGTTTGTTATTTACAGAACATGGGAACGATCATGAGCGCGAAAACGAACTTGGTTCGCAAAACCATTATTCAATTCTGTTATTTATTTTTAAGTTTAAGTTGGGCTGCTGATCCTCAAGTTCTTATTGGGGAAAGGATGATTATACACCCTGCCCGGGTTGCCAGTGCATTGCATGGGCAACATCGTCACACCTTGAGGGCATATTAGAATCTCATATTCCTCTGAGTTATGGACTCCACACTGAGTTGCTGGATTCCTTTCTGGGGATTGAACTCAGAACCTATATACAGTGTGTGGTGGTGTAGACATAAGGAAACGCATGTTTTATTGAATAAATAATACTTGTGTATGTCATGTTTGGTATTTAAACATTCCTCTTGTTAAGGTGGTCATCTTTACCGAATGTACATTATGTTAGAGTGTTGTATGATATAATTATACTGTACATGTTTGTAGTAAAGCTGTTCTTGCTAAACATATGAAAGGTCCACCTCTGAGATGCATATGAGATTTGACCAGCCAGTTTTAAAAATATATATTATTTTAAATTATATGGCATTGTTTATTACTATTCGATTCTTTGAACAGTAGGGTTAATGCTACGAATACAAGTTAGACGATCGTCTGCTTTTAGCTTTGTGGCAACGTTTTTGGAAAATTACGTTCCAGCATGACTGTACCCATAAAACCTGCTTTAAGGAGCCTGGTGTGGATGAATTCCAGTGGTCTGCACAGCATTCTGACCTCAATGCCACTAAACTTTTTGATTTATTTCTTAATTTATTTACTAAATTTTGTAGAAATATCCACTGATGCATTGCTCAGACACAATTTGATGACACAACTTGATAATATTGTCTATGCTTTTAAGATAGTATGTTCAGCCATAACATTCCCATTGTGTGTTTTTGATATTATTATTATTATTATTATTATTATTATTATTTTCTGTAATAGGCTAGTGGTTAGCACGTTCGCCTCTCAGCGCTAGGGATTCCCGGTTCGAATCCCCATCTGGGTGGAGTTTCCATGTTCTCCCCGTGTCTGCGTGGGTTTTCTCCGGGTTCTCCGGTTTCCTCCCACAGTCCAAAAACATGAATCAAGTCAAGTGAATTCTCAAAATTGCCCCATATAGAGTGTATCTGTGTGAGTGAGTGTGTGCCCAGCGATGGATTGGTACCCTGTCCTGGGTCTATCTGCCCAGCACCCGAAACGTTCTCCCCTGGATGGGCATGGGGAACCCCACCGCGACCCTAATAGAGGATAAAGCGGGAGATAATGAATTAATTAATTTTCTGTAATAGTCTGTAAAGCTACAGTATGTGTTAAAAGTTTGGACACGCCCCCTTCATATTTATACATTTATCCTTTAAAATAAGAGCTTTTAAAAACTGTATATTTCAATTTCAGCTGTGCTTACTGGCACTTAAAATCCTGAATGCAGACACTGATTGAGACAACTCAAGGAAGCTTTATATAGTTTTTTGGAATATTGGCGTTTCTCAAAGGAAAGGACATTCTTTTCGTTGTGTTTGCACCACAGGAACGAGAGACAATTATAGTTTTAGCACTTTGTTTTAAGGGACTTTTTTCATCTTCTTCAGGATTGAAACTTTCTCTGCACATAGGAGGCCTGCGTGATGTGAGGATGCAGTGATTGGTCCAGACGCAAGTGCACATGCAGTTTACAATGCCCATTTGTGGCATTTTTTAAATATCCATATGAAGTTTTCGCTGCGTAAATAACAGCTTACGTTTAAAATAGACTAAACATAACACAATAGAACGACAGTGACGTCCGGACTTTATTGAGCTCTTGTGATTGAGGGAACAAAATCAGATTTTAACATGTCTTAGGAAAATATAAAAATTCTTGATACCATATTTTCTCTAATTGCTGTGTTAAATGTTCAGGTTTAAATTCAAATATAAGCTATTAAAGCATTTTAAAGCTGTTTCCCACAATGGTGTGAATACAAACAGAAAATAGCCCTCAATGCAAGTTTTATTTATAGAAAATTTAGATTTATAGATATAGATTTATACTTAAAGTATTTATAGAGTGTCGCAAAACCTTACAAAGTTCCAGTCCTGAACCCCTACAAGGAGGCTGAAGTGAGGTTGGTGTGGAAAAATTTCCTGGCCAGTTTTTTAGATACAGCTCATTGTACGTATATACTTTGTTAGTCCCCTCACTCAGTTCTCTGATGATCGGTGTGATGTGTAATGGACCTAGACTGAGCTGCATCGAGCCCTGACTTCATCAGACACCTATGGATTAAACCAACATCGATCTATGACATCACGTGTTTTTAAAATGCCAAAAAATTGCCACAGACACTCTCCTGTGGAAAAAGCTGTTGTAGTTGCAAGTGGGGACCGACTGAGAATTCGATGTCTTAAAAGCTCATCAATTGCAATTTGTATTTGTCCATAACAGACAAACATTTGGCCATTTTGCAGATGCTTTTATCCAAAGTAACTTCCAAGTATCCCAACCTATTGGTTGGGGTCAGAACACAGAGTTCACCATACAGCACCACTCGAGCTATTAGGGTTAAGGGCCTTGCTTAAGGACCCACATTAACAGCTTTGGTGGTTTTGGAATTTTAACCCCCAACCTTCAGTTTATGAAGTGGTACAGCCCCTCACCCGTACCACTGAGCTACCACACTCTACAAGTATCCCAACTTGACGGTTGGGATTAGAATACAGTCAGCCATGATACAGCATTCCTGGATCAATAAGGGTTAAGGGGAACATTTTTCAAGTGGACCTACACCATCAGCTTGATAGACCAGCACTCTAACAATACCTACCACTCCCATAGTAAATGTTGTACTTTAAAAATGTTTCTACTGGTTCTAAGTCCTGGTTCTAGTAGAGCTTGTTGGATTATCAGTATCTTCACGTGATACAACAGTGTGTGTGCGTGTGTGTGCGTGTGTGTGTGTGTGTGTGTGTGTGTGTGTGTGTGTTAGTTGAGGACATATGACTGTCTGTCTGTGCATTTTTGCCACTTGTCACATACCAAGGGCACCATTTCCCGCTTGGAGACAGACAAACCTGAAAATCTGATAGGCTGGCCGCCAGAACAAACATACAAAGGCTTCTTTGAGTGCAGGTCAGTTGGTTAACATAGCCATGTAGGAGCATGGAATCTCTCCCAGCCCCACTGCATGACCTTTATTTCCCTCGTTGCTTTATTCTGCTTCTTTACCGTTGTATTCCTCCTTATTACCCAAAAGTATTTACTTTATTAAATATGAATTTAATAAATTTAAATTCCATTATTTAAATTCCATTATTTCAATCTGATTGGCCAAAACAGTGAGTGTGTATGAGTCTAACTGCTGTCTTGTTTACATGTGCAATGTGCTGATGTTATCTTGTGGTTTGAGTTTATCTCGTGCTCACTCTTCACAGCCTGAAACAGTACAGTACCTAATCACCCCCCCCCCCCCATTCATTTACAGCCCTCGTTATCCATTATGGCTCCTTTGTTCATCGTTTTGCATTCATCTTTACTCTTTCACATTGCCTTCCCTCCATACTTTCTCCACTCCAGCTACTTCTGTCCTCCTCTCAGTGAATCTGCACCATGCCCTGCCTGCGGTCTCCTGTGTAAAAGGCACTTTGCATATGAGTGATGTTTAAATGCTGCATTGTTAGCTGCTGTAGTTTAGCCGCTGTGTGACCCAGGGACTTCATGCGAGTTTGATCAGCGAGCAGAAGCTGTAATGAATCCAAACAATGTTAGTTTAGGCTGCAGAACAGGCCCAAGTGGAGAGAATGGCCCTGCATGCTGAGTTGTGTTAAGCAAGTGATTAAAATGGGAGATGTCAGTGATGCCCTGATGACTCTGCACTTTAAGTGGAATCCGGGCCCCCAGTGGTGCAACAAAAAAGTATTCGACCTCTTTTCCACAAATCTCTGTTCTAACTCACAGTGACTTCACAGCCGTCTGTGGATACAGCCCAAGGAACACAAATTAGATATCTCATCTCATTATCTTCCACTCGATTAGGGTGTGGTGGATCCTCACCTGGAAGATTAGGGTGTTGGGCTAACAATCAGAAGGTTGTCGGTTCAAATCCTAGGTCTACTAAGCAATGTCCCTTAACCCTCATTGCCCCAGGGGGGGGCTGTATGATCAACCTGGTGCTCTGACCCCATCCAGGTTGAGATGTTTGTAAGCAGATTTTAATAAAAGCATTCGCTAAATGATCAAATGTAAATGGAAACCTATACTAAGGACAAGGGTTGTGGGGAGGTTCTCCATGCCCATCCAGGGGAGAACGTTTCAGGCGCTGGGCACACTCAGAACACACGCACACACACACACACTCACGCATGCTATATAGGGGAAATGTAGAGCAGCCAATTCACCTTGAATCCTTGTTTGTGTACTGTGGAAGGAAAGACTGTGGTCTTTTACTTTATGTATCACAATGCGTTTGTGATTGAAGTGTTTGAAGACTATCCATTATAATTTATATAATGATGAATAATGATTACATAGATTATTAAAAGTAGTTTTAACACTCAATAAATAAGTGTTTGTATCTATCTTGCATTGTGTTGTTTACAAAGTCAACTAAAGCTTACTTTAAGTCACTAAAATGAATTCAAAAACTTCAATTTAATAACTATCGTTACATCTTGGAACATAATACCCTTCCTAATACTTTACTGCAAACTCTAGCTGGCGGAGTATGTTCACGTGTTGCTTGGCAACAAATCAGTGCTATGTTTACAGAACCAAACAAAGTCTCATTATCTTTCTCTTAATTCTCTACTAGGGTCTCTGGGGGTTGTTCATGCCCATTCAGGTTTTGGGCGCCAATCCATCACTGGACACTCAATCACTCACACAGACACACACATGCTATATAGGGGCAATATAGAGATTTAAAGTTTAGATTTAGAATTTTAAGATGCCAATTTACCTTCAATCCATTTTTTGTACTGTGGGAACAAACCAGAGAACCCGGATTAAACCCACACAGACACGGGGAGAACATGAAAACTCCACCCAGTCCACCAAGAATCGGGATTCAAACCTTGATCCCCAGCACTGAGAGGTGGACTTGTTAACTCTGGCTACGCCACCGTGTCAATCACCAAACAAATTATAAAATCTTAATTGCTCGTGGTTTGTGATTCAAACAAATGACTCTCTGTAAAGTTTCCTTTAAAAGCATGTGCTGTCATGTGCTGTTGTGAATGCCGGTTGTAAGCATATTCTGCACTTGCCTTCGCGTTCATGCTTTTGACCAAATCACCGTGATAACCTTCTCTCTCTCACTCTCTCTCTTTCTCTCTCTCTCTCTCTCTCTCTCTCTCTCTCATGTCCTCATGAATAAAAGGTTTAAACACCATCTTTGTTTAAGCAGTGCTTCTCTGGCTAAGTCCATTTCGTCCTGAGAGGATCTATTGAGGGAGGGAAGTGTCCTTGTAGAGTAAAATATTTCAGACAGCCGTGCTCTAAGAAAGTGACAGAACAAGGTGTAGTAGAGAAACAGCACAAACAACACTGAAGTTTGTGTTTGTTACAGAAGCAAGATGTCTTCTAGTGTGGACCATGTGTCACAGTCGTCCTTTGCTCTCACTGTGGCTCTCTCTGCCCACAGGAAACTTAAACCAGCTGCGCTTCTACTACCTTGCTCTTTCATATATTACATTGCCTGTGAATATACAAAAATATGTTTGTGTGTGCATGCATTTATGTAAGTATCTTTGTAAGTCCTCTTTACTCTGTTCTCTGATGATCAGAACCCCCACAGAGCAGGTATTATTAGGGTGGTGGATGATGGTACAAGTGGATCAGACACCAGTATGTTCTGATTGGTGTACCATTCTCTGTACAGCAGCACTGCTGTGTCTGATCCACTAGTAACAGCATAACACACACTAACAAACCACCACCATGTCAGTATCACTGCAGTACTGAGGATCATCTACCACCTGATACCGCCTCTGTCGGGGTGCTGATCATAGAAGAACATACTAAAGCAGAACAGAACGGTAGTTAGTTAAAGCCTGTAGAGAAGCAGATGGACTACAGAATGTAATTGTAGAACTACAAAATCCATCTGTATGATCATGGAACTAAAAAAACAGACAGTGAGTGTAGAACTGAGGAGGTGTACCTAATGAAAGGGCCGGTAGTGTGTGTGTCTGTGTGTGTGTGTGTGTTTGTGTGTCTGTGTGTGTGTGTCTGTGTGTGTCTCTGTGTGTGTGTGTGTGTCTCTGTGTGTGTGTCTGTGTGTGTGTGTCTGTGTGTGTGTGTGTCTGTGTGTGTATGTATGTATTTATGTATTTATGTGTGTGTGTGTCTTGCGTGTGTATGTATGTATGTATGTATGTATGTATGTATGTATGTGTGTGTGTGTGTGTGTGTGTGTGTGTGTGTGTGTGTTTGTGTGTATGTATGTATGTGTGTGTGTGTGTGTGTGTGTGTGTGTATGTATGTATGTATGTGTGTTTGTGTATGTTTGTATGTTTGTGTGCGTGTGTTTGTGTGTATGTATGTATGTATGTACAGTATGTATGTATGTCTGTCTGTGTGTGTGGGGAGGGGGGGGCTGGGCTTATGATGTCATTTTCTGCCAAAAGTCAACATTATCTAATGTGGAATTGGTTGCATCTTGTTTTTTATGTTTTGCTTTTGTTTTTTGAAGAAACTATTTCACTGAGAAAAAATCAAATCAACTTCCACACCTAAATAAAAGTTCCCCCCCTGCTGGAACCAAACAGAGGCGGTGAGACATCTTCAGACACTTTTTAGTAGTTACAAAAAGTATACAAACCCTTTCCTAGGGTCCCGAAGAGTATGTTAAATATTGTGGTAATTGAAGCAGCAATGTAGATTTGTATAGGAAGCACACACACATACAAACTTTAGCCTATATACTTATTGCTGTGGCAGCAGTGAGCAGGGGAAAGAATCCCTGCTGCTTGACTTTGGTTTAAAATATTGATTCTCTTTCCCTTATGAATTTTCCATCCAGTCCCTCAGTCAGAGTATGATTTTTCGCATATTTGCAGTTGAAGACTAAGCTTCTGTCAAAAAGAGACTGGCTAAAAATCCACTAATATCATACTAAATATTTAGTTCTTCAAAAATTCTGAACAGCAATATTCCACTTATGTATATTTTTTTCCCACAAAATATGGATCAACACATCCTCTTTGACACCACTTTGCAACAATGTCTCTTTGCGTCGAGTGCACTGTGCAGCCTTTGACTTCTGAGGTCACACTTACCGGAAAGAAGATTGCACTCTGACAGCACAGTGGGTCTGCCACCAAATTCACAGCTTATCATTAAAGACATTCCGAAATCAACAGACAACATTTCCCATCAGTTGCTTTGCATAGTTATTACTTACAAAGTTCCACTCCCCCACATCCCTCTAGATTCTGATTCCCTCAATTCTTCTGCTATTTTTCGTTCTGGAAATATTTGTAAAATGGATTTTCTGGTGCTTTCTTTATCCTGACCTCCAGAGGCTTTAGGGCTTGATTAGTCAGAATCATTGCAAAGTCTATTGATCCAAGCCTAAAGGGCAATAACCAAATGGAGCTGGAGCAACAAGTCAATAATGTAGTTATTGTAAAAAAAACAACAACTAGCCGACGTTTCAGTCATTATACCACAGCATGGTGCAGAGTGTAATCATGAGTGAAATAGTGTTCCTCAGAACCGGCTCACACCTATTCATCTGGCCATGTCTTAACCTGCCCCCCTCTTGTCTCTTGCCCTCTGCTTCTACTTCTTACTCTCTGTTTTACTGTTGCCCTTTTGTAGATGAATAATGTTACCAAGTGTAGTTAAGGTGTTAAATATAAATAAAATAAGGTAAAAAGCCTTTAATGAGAATTTATTTACTCAACTTTCCCTAAAGTCATGTGTAGCAAATAACGAGTGGATATAACACTGTATATTTCTGAGGTCATCCTACCATGATCCTAACATTTAAAACATATTTTTCCAAAAATATTTAGGTTTGAAAATCCGAAGGTATTTTAGAAAGTATTTGGAAAATCTGCATTATTATTAAAAATGACCTAAAAACAAATATAAACAAAAAGAGCACTCTTTTGTGGGTCAATAAATGTTACCAAAGTATTAAGGTGATAAAAATATAAGTATGCATTGCACAAGTGACACAATTTGTCAGCAATGGTAAAAGAATGAGAATGAGAGGAAGAAATCTGTTATCAATAGGACTTTGACATGGTTGTTGATCCCAGATAATCTTGACAAAAGTTGCCAAAGCTTTCTGGTAAATAATGCAAAGATTTAGAAACATTCTGTGAACTAGAGGTCTATGAATAGAAGTTCTATATTGATGAGAAAAGGCAGAAGGGAATGAACGTGTACAGTATATGGACAAAATGTATTCGAACATATTTTTGTTGAATTTGGAACTATTGCAACTGCTTTAGACTATTGTGTCCTATCTTAATTCCTGGAAGTACAGATTAATATAAATAGTGAGATATTTCCTCTATTTATTAGAACATTAGAGGATTAAGCCTGTATTTTGTTGCTTAGCGATCAATTTTCACTTGGATTAAACTGGATTAGATTATTGTATGGATTAGTTTACTTATAGACACATTTATAAAAAAAACCTTGTTTTTCATAATGGTGATGTTAAACTGTTTAATGTTATGCATTATTGTGAATATATCACTGCAGAAAGTGGAACAGCCTAACACCACCTGCTTCCCATGATTTATTCACAATAATGCACGTCCTCTCATCCCTTGTTGCTTTATTGTATAATCTAATCTTAATGCAATACTTTTTAGTTTTTAATTTGCTTTCTGCTAATGAGAATACATATTTACACATATTTTTTCAAATACCATTTCCAACCAAAATTTTCTAGGAATAAATATATTTTTAATATTGTGAACAGGGAGGATGTCATCACAAATACGCAGCATTATATCCACTCATTATTTGTTACACGCAGCTTTGGGGAGGGTAAGTTGTGTAAATGAATAAGCTCATTACATGAAAAAACAGACTTTTGGTTTTACGGTTTATGAAATGGGCCCAGAACTGCCTTCAGATTTGCATATGATAAGATCAGAGAACATTTCACTGTTCAGGAAAATGTTTTAATCATTGTCTAGCCGACAATTAATCCGCTGGAGTATTCTTGACTAGCACCTGGTGACTCGAGTTTGCAGTACAGGATTGGGCTGTAAGATTTTCCGACTTGAAGGATCTGCAATTTTAATGAAATGGTTTGGATTATTTAGAATGACTAACTCTCCCTTGTAGTGTCAAGTTGAGGGATGTAGAATGACATTACCCTTTATAGTTCTGCGACGTGCCCATGTGGAGAGAAGTTTCTTCACAATCGCAGATGTTGAAACAAAACGAGCAGAAAGGCAGAACACGCTAGAACAAGCCGAGAGGGAGCCATGGCCTAGCGATGAGACTGTGGCCAGGGGGGATTTTATTCTTATTTATTGCTTTTTTTTATTTGTTATAAACAGGCTGTGGTTTGCAGTTTATTGTTTCTTATTCTGCTAGAAAGTTCAAGCTCCTAAGCTGACTGACAATTCTTAACTGCTCTTTAAATGTGTTCTGATTTTTACTGTGAAAGTTGTTCTATGCGATGTAAACACACGATAGTATACGAGTGAAAGACACTTCTATCCTCTCAGCATGATCGCATAATACAAGGTCTTTATCCCCCTTTAGAAATATGTCTTTTCTCACACCTCTATTCAAACCACTGAAATTGCCTTGGGAGAGCTTTCCCCTTTTGCTTTTTGCTTTTTTTTATTATTTCTATCTCATACAACAACCACATCTCCACAGTCTTTTTTATCTCTCCTATATAACCTTATATCCAACTCTGTGTATCTCATTAAACAGACCTGTGGTATTTCACAGATGGCTAATATCGTCCAGGCATAAAGCATTCCCTTTCTTGCACACCACAGCTATAATTGCAACACTTTCACCTGATCTTTTTCTGTTTTTTGGTTTTGTTTTGTATACAATCCGCAACACTGCACTCAAACTTTATATCTTTTTACATGAGCGTACAGAGTGTAGCCATCTGATACCCTAGTAGGTCTTTTCATTTAAAGTGTCAATCATTATTTAATTAGTATTTCAGAACAAAGCAATGACGAATGTTATTATTATTGTGCATCAAATGTACCCCTCCCCTAGTAACATGGTTCCACCCTGTTAATATATATATATATATATATATATATATATATATATATATATATATATATATATATATATATATATATATATATATATATATATATACTGTGTATATGTGTATATATGTGTGTGTGGGTGTGTGTATATATATATATATATATATATATATATATTTTTTTTTTTTTTATATATATATAACAATACTTTGTGTGGTCACAAAATACTTTTTTTAGGTCACTGTATTTCTTTCTTTTTTTTTTTTATTTCTTAATTAGCTCTCACTTTCTACATCTGTTTTTGGCTGTATGTGTGTGAACAAGGGAAATGATTAACTCTGTTGTGTACCTTTCAATGCTCGGAAATGAGCATTTATTTAGTAATGAGAAACACACATGAACCTAACTGATTCCATCCTGTTGTAGGTTCTGGGATTTGGCTGGTTCTCATGCTCTTTGCTAAATTAACAGATGATTGCATTAACTGTGGGCGGCACGGTGGCTTGGTGGTTGGCACATTCACCTCTCAGCTCAAAGGATCCAGTTTTCCATGTTCTCCCCTTGTCTGCGTGGGTTTCCTCCGGGTTCTCTGGTTTCCGTTCACAGTCCAAAAACCTGGACCATGTCAATTGCATTCACCAAATTGCCCCATATAGAGTTCCCAAATTGCCCCATATCATATTCTCTAAATTGCCCTATGTAGAGCGTCAGTCCACCCTTTGCAGCTAGAACAGCTTCAACTCTTCTTTGAAGGCTGTCCACAAGGTTTGGAGTGTGTTTATGGGAATTATGGACCATTTTTCCAGAAGTGTATTTGTGAGGTCGCACACTGATGTTGGACAAGAAGGCCTGGCTCTCAGTCTCTGCTCTAATTTATCCCAAAGATGGTCTATCAGGTTAAGGTCAGGACTCTGTGCTGGCCAGTCAAGTTCATCCACCCCAGACTAATTGTTACTAAATTCTAGCATGCAGCTGATTGGTGGAACAGCAGATAGTGAGAACATGGAAACTCCAACCAGACTGGGATTCGAACCTGGATCCACAGAGGCGAACGTGCTAACCACTAAGCCACCATGCCGCCGCGGATACAATTAATTCTAAAAAAATTAATGTTTGTTTTTATTACCAACATTATTTGCAACAAATCCTTTTTCTGGGTTTATTGTGAAGTTCAGAGAAGAAAATCTGTATTATCCTGTTCGTGGAAAACTTACTGCAATACTGCTGCTATTGTTCCTGTTATTTCAGAGAACATTTCAACAAGTGATTTGTTTGTTCTGAGGTTTTCAGAACAGGCAGTAAGATTAACACACCTCTGCTTTCTGCTGCCTTGGCAATATTACCTGGACTGCTGCCATCAGTTGTAACAGGGATTTAGAAATAATATTTGCTGAGTTACCACTGGCTGAGCAGATTACCAAACCTGCCTACTCTGAGAAGACGACGAGAGGGAGGGAAAGGAAATGATGGAACGGTCGGGAGGGGAGGGGAGGGGAGTAGGATGTATAAGGGAATGAGTAAAGCAAATAAAGGGAATAGGGAACTAGTAAGAGGAATCAAGTAGCTGGCATGCTCCGAAAGAAAATGGCAAGTGAGGAGACTGGCAAAAGTAGAAAGAGAACAGAAGAGTGGTCGTTAGGTGGCGAGCAGCCAGTGAGGGGAGGGATCTGTATATGGAGAAAAGTGTGAGAGAAATCAGAATGGCACTCGGACAACGCTCCGGGACAACCCGCTACAGCTGCCAGAACAAGCCGCAGGCAGAAGTTCTCGAGCATTCAAAAAAGTGTTGCAAACAAGGTGTTTCTCCCTCTTCACAGTCACGTCCTCTCACAGCATCTCTCCTTTCATACCCCACCACCACCACCACCTCTTTTTCCTAACCTCCTTTCACCAGTGGGGATCTAAATCCCAGTCTAGCCTGCTACTCTGTTAGCTGCATAATAAAAAATGCATGAGTGAGTGGAGCAGCGAGCGTGGTCCTGAGTGTGTGTACACAGCCATGATGCTCGTCAGGACACTGACATATAGGCAGCTGCTTCTATTCAAGAAACCAAGTAGTTTAGTAGTTCTTACCCTTATTCTTTAGAATCTTTATGTTCTCTCTGTCTCTCTCCCTTGTGCACTCTCTCACTGGTTTTCCCACTCTCTCTGTCTCCCTCTCAGTCTTTTTTCCCTCTCTCTCTATCTTTCAGTCCGTCAAACAAAATGTTTTTATTGGCAAACATTATTTTATTTTTTATAAATTTATAAATTCTATAGCGGCACGGTGGCTTAGTGGTTAGCATGTTCGCCTCTCAGCGCTAGGGATTCCCGGTTCGAATCCCAATCTGGGTGGAGTTTTCAAGTTCTCCCCGTGTCCGTGTGGGTTTCCTCCGTGTTCTCCGGTTTATTCCCACAGTCCAAAAACATGGTCAATTGTATTCTCCAAATTGCCCCATATAGAGTGTGTGTGTGTGTGTGTGAGTGAGTGTGTGCCCAGCAATAGATTGGCGTCCTGTCCTGGGTCTATCTGCCCAGCGCCCGAGACGTTCTCCCCTGGATGGGCATGGGGAACCCCCCCGTGACCCTAATAGAGGATAAAGTGGAAAATGATGGATGGATGGATGGATATAAATTCTATAAATCACCAAAATCAGAATTAGTTTTATTTTTGCCAAGTATGTTACACACACAAGGAATTTGGTTCCGGGCATGATGGGGTCTCTCTTGTAAAATTACAACTTACTGTATTTACAAATAACAAATTTGCTGTACATATGATACATATGTTATAAAATATATATGGTCCTGACCAACAGGGGACGAAAAAAAAATATTACAGATGTATTACATATATACAGATGTACTACAGACAACAGATAAACTACAGTCTGTGATTGTAAAACTATAAACGTCTATCTAATTCACGTAAATACTCATGGCTGATCTACATCACAGTTTGTTCTGGAGGATGGCAGATCATCAGCTGAACATGATGGTGATGGTGCTAAGTGCATGCCCAAATATAAAAGTGACTTAAGTTAGCTTTAAGAAGATCAGATGTGTGTAATTCACAGTTATATAAACATCAGATCTGTGTTTGTGGATGAGCTTTGTGGTGTGATGATTAAATGGTTCTGTTTCACACACAGCTCGTTAGTCGTTAAGTAAAGACATTTAACTGGGCTTTAAGGCCAACTCAGCTGTTTCACTAATTACAATTATAAACGCTCTTTAAATGCTCTCTAAACTGCTGCAGGCTCTCAGCACCGGCCTAGCAGGTGATGGATAGTCTGCTGGGGGATATGTGTGTTTTATAGCAGGCAACTGGCTCTGAGATTACGATGGAATCGTCAGTTTACAAAGAAAGTACCAAGATATTCAAAGTACGAAAGACGTTGTTAGATTCACTGTTAGCTTTGGACATTATATTTAGCAAGCAAGAGGTTTTTTTTTGTCGTCTGTGTGTGTGTGTGTGTGTGTGTGTGTGTGTGTGTGTGTGTGTGTGTGTGTGTGTGTGTGCCCATGCACGTACTTGCGTGTGTGTGTGTGTGTGTTAGGCAAAAGAACTGTTTCTGTTTTTGGAATTACACAGTGTCAAGTGCTTTTAAGTAAATAACATGCAATTTAAAAAGAACTATTATAAATGTTTGCTCTCTCGCGCTTACCCTCTCTCTCTTTCTCTCTCTCTCTCTCTCTCTCTCTCTCTCTCTCTTACTCGCCCTCTCTTTCTCGTATATGTACATGCATTTATGCACATTTTAAGCCTGTGGTCAAAAGGATTCCATCTAATTTTCAACAATAAATGTTTTATTGCAAATAGAAACAAGCAAAAAAAATGCTTAGCTTAATTCTACAAGTACATGTATGTGTGACTCCATGTTTTATTTACACCTAATTCTTAAAAAAAACATTTAATTGGTACACTAAACAAATAATACTAACTGTAATACATATGCACTTTTCAGACAGAATAAATGATATCATCATATAATTTTTTTTATCACCATTTTAAAGTTTATTTTCATCCTATGCTGGTTTATATACAGTATACAATCCATTATTTTCAGGAGGATTGGGACACTTAGAATGTAAGAATCTGAAATATGTTATTTCACTTAACCTTTATTTAACAGATTCAAGGACAGAGAAAAAAATGTCATTATTTTTATTGGCAAACATAATTTTATTTTTTATAAATCTAAACAAATTTTGAAAATACCTGTAACACACTTCAGAGTGATGACTGGGTCACGTCTCCTTTTGCAGTTATACAGTTATATTGTTCATGCAGTTATACTGTTGTTTTGCAGGTGGAATTTTTGTCCATATACTTTAATATCATACAGTTCTGCAGTTCTGAAATATATAGAGAGTTATTTTGGAAAAGTCCTCCTCCTAATTACGGCATGTTTCTGAAGAACGCCAAAATAAGCCTCTTCATCACTTTCTTCAGATATGTGTTAATCAACCATCCAGTGGTCACTAACTCACCTCCACAGCACAGTTTTCATTGGTCCTATTCGTCTTTGTCACATAAAGTTTCCTCTTTACTCAACATGTTTCCTTTGTATTTCTAATATCTCAGTTTGCTAGATGTAGCAGTGGCAGGTTGTGTTAAGTTACAAATCATTTTCCACAGTACTACGTTGTAGGTGTGCGTTATCATCAACAATGTCACAGCTGGACAAATGGCTCAGCCAATCAGATTTAAGAACCGGAACTACCTGTCTTATAATTTTATTTCTTGCTGAACACAAAAGACAAAAGTGATCATAAGCTTGGTGAGTGTGTATTTCATGAGACTTGAAACACAGTTGGCTATGGCTGGATAAAAGCCGCTCTCACATAGCTGCATGAAGTGCTGTTAGAGGAGCCTAATAAAACATTCATCCTTCTTAGTTTGTGATCACACGCTCGGTTCCGACCCCCAACTTTTACCGCAGCACACAGAGTCTGATGTCCATCAGTCAAGCCATTAGTGAACACATTGATCCAGCTGACACCCCTTCTTCTTCCACCCCTTTCTGCTCTCTTATCCTTCTCCCCTCCACCATGTGCTGGGGAGATCCTGCCTTAAAAAAAAACATCAGAGCAACGAAACTTCCAACTTTCTCTGTTGCTTTCTTCTGTTCAGCCCATCAGACACAACTTTTTGTTTTTGGTGTTTTCGTAAAAAAAAATGCCTAAAATTTCAAGTTTGTTGTTTGCTGAACATGTTGCTTGTTAGAGACAGACAGATTAAAATAATCCTGTTACTTTATTGTTACTGTCACTGAACTGTCATTGATGCATTTCTTTTTCTCCAGTCTGACCCTTTTCTTTTGTTTATGTTGCGTTAATTTGGGTTAAGCTTGTGTGAGAGAGTTGCTGCATCAGCATTAAAGTGTTTATTGTGCTGTACATTTGTCATTAGCCTGTTGGAAGTTTATATTTTTCGGGCTTAGTCATCCATTTTGTAGGAATGATCCAGATTGGTATGGTGTTGTAAGGGTGGTATATTTTCCACTTCTGAGTAATGCCACAAACCACATTTAAAAAGATGCTTAAACATTTGACAACAGTGTGTCCTTCTTGAATTTTATGACTTGATGCCTAAATATAATATAATATTTTCACTTCCCTTGAATCAATAGCTTGTAGAACCAGCTTTAACAGTACTAATGTTTTTTGTATGACTTAATTAGTCTCCCACATAGTTCTGAGGGAGTTTTGTCCTGCTGTTCGTATCAGCGTTGCCTCAGTTCTTCAGCATTTTAATTGGGCTGAGGTTTGGATTTTGATTGGGCCACTGCAAATCCTTTTTTTAAAACATTTCCACTGAAATGTTCTCCAAACTGGACTGAACATCTGCACCTTGGCCTCGTCTGTCCAAAGAAAACCATTGTTTCATTTTTTCAGTTTATGGTTTGTTCAGTTGCAAATTATGCTGCCATGTTCTTTTTACAAAGAAGACAATTTAACCTTGGCATCTAAACAAGGCATTCTTCTGTACTGTACTGTAAGATGTTTAAACATTTATTTTAAGACAGTAGATCCTGATATGTGGCTTGTAGAATGTTGCAATTTTCTAAGCATTAAATTGTCTAACCTTGGGGTTAATTTAATGGGATGTTCACTTTGGGAATATTGTGAATTTTGTCTCTCCACTTGTAAATAATCTTTCCCATTGTAAAATGATACACTTCAAAATGTTTGGAAATGGCCATGTTAACAGATGCTTCTTGAAGATCATGTTTGTATTGTTGGTATTGTTTTAACACTCTCAATGATTCCGACAAGCAAACTGCCTTAAATTAATCTTTTATAGAGATGGCCACACTTGTTGACGAACAATTCATCCAATGTGTACGATCATCAGTGCTTTACTGCTATGTGACTACAATAAGCATGAACACAACTTATGTGTAAATAAATAACACTGGGGAATTTACCTTATACTGTTTTTTTATCTGAGGTTCTATTTAATTTTAAGACCTTCTACTGAGATTCTTTACAGCATGTTCTGATATATAAAACCAGATAATTATATACATACATATATGCATACATAGATGTGTACGTATGTATGTAATGTATGTAAAGGTGTCAAATAGGCTGGGGAGTGTTGTTGAACAGTGTTGGCTTGAGGGAAAGCTCCCCCTTCCCTGACTGTAGAGGTGTATCACTGTCCTCATTAGAGCCACTAATAAGCAGAACTGAAAAAGGAGAGAGAGAAAGAAACACTGGCAGAGAGGGGGAAAAGATTTTAAATTTTAATAACACAGGGACGATTTTGTAAATCTTTCCTGACAGAAAAGTCCTCATTATTTTTGTCTGTCTTCGAGCAACCTCTCCTCCACCACCTCCCCTGATAAACGGACCTTTCCTGCTGCTCTCTCGTTTTCTCTATCTATCCATCGCTGACTGTTTTAGAGGGAGCGACTATATTCCTCAACCATAGACAAAGTACAATTTTGGCAATGGTCATCTCAGGGGAAAGTAATTTTGGTTAAAGTGGTTCAATGTGAATGGCTCCATACAGGACATGTACTGTACTGTACTGTGTGTGTGTGAGAGAGAGAGAGAGAGAGAGAGAGAGAGAAAGAGAGAGAGAGTGTGAATAACAGTTAGGAAGATCGAAAGTCCACCCTGCGCTGTGACAGGACGATCAGCTCTCTCTCTCAGCTCTCTGTCATGTGTCTGACGGAGGGGATGGATACAGATTTGACAGCTTCTGCTTTGCTTTCTTCATGGCCATGGCTCAACATCGGTTATAGACTTCATGTTCCCACACACCACTACTTTCCATCTTTCCACAACTTTTCAGTAAGCTTCAGACATTTCCATAAACCATTGGTCACACTAATCTCTTAATTGTTTTTTTAACTCACACGCTCACTCACACACACATACAGAAACACTCACTACATCATACAATATAGAGCCAATTTTACCATAAATCTATGGTTTTGGACTGTGGGAGAACATGGAAACTCAATCCTGATCGGGATTTGAACCTGGATCCCCATCATTGAGAGATGAATGTGCTAACCGCTACGCCACCATTTCGCCCAGTACTGTTACTTATGTTTTATTATTAGATTTATTTTTTCCTTATTTCCTTTTGACTTTATTCTTATATGCCATGTGTAAGTATCTTTCAAGAGAAGAGTAGGCTTTTATGAAAGTCACTCTAGATAGAAGTTAATGCAAAGTTCTGTAGAAGTGAATTCCATGGTTTTAATATTTTGTGAGGTAATGCCACATGCATCAAATTATTTAAAAACATTGAACCAGACAAATGCTATATAGATAATATAAGGAAACTTGTTTTAAGCATTGAATTTAGAGTTTGGTTTAGTCAATTCTGGACTGTATTCTCACTACCGTGTTAAAGATAAAGATATAAAGACCTTGTTTCTATTCTGCTATCACTGTACCTTAGTGCACAAAGCAAGAATCATCATCATGGTTGAGTATGTTTGGTGTAGAAGAACACGACTAGCCTGTTCAGAGCCCAGATCTTCACCCCATCAAACACTTTTGGGATGAGATTTTGTGCCAGATCATTTCACCCAAAATTAGTGTCTGACCTTAGAAATACTCTTCTGAATGTAAACGCTCCTACAAAATCTTGTAGAAATTAATGGCAGAAGAGTGGAAGCTGTGTTACCTTCAACAGAGAATGAAATGTCATTAAAGCTTCTTTAGGTGTAATATACAGCTCGGTGTCCCAATACTTTTGTTCATATTGTGCATTGTGCTCTTATTATAAAAGATTATAAAAAAAATTATAAAAGAAATGGTCAATAATATTACTTACAATGAGAAAATATTCCATTTATGTTTCAAATACTAAGTCATGTGTTCTAATTAGGGTCGTTAAAGCTGGTTGGTGCTAAATCGCACCTTCATTGGGTAAAAGGAAGGGAAGCATCATAATGCGGACACACATACAAACACATTGATTTATACATATACTGTTTCTTGACTTCTAACTGTGAGGAAAAACAGATTTCCATATTTTTTTGCAAACTTTTCTCATTATTTGAAGTTTTATTAATACTGAGTAGGACTGATATTTGCCCTCAGAACAGACTGACCTCTTTATTACTGCATTTTCAGGAGATGCATTTATTAGTTATCATTTAGAAGATAATATTTTAATGTAGATATGATCAAATTGGACAAACAATATAATTTAGATTCCTGTCATGTTTATAAAGGTTTATGATGTACAGATGTCCATGTTCTTCTTAAAAGGAAGAGTTTGTATGGTTTACAAACAGAAATCTACTCTTGTTTTCCATGATTTCATGACTTTGTGCTTGTGTGGTCTAAGGTTTTAGTTAAATGTCTTTGTATTTACAAATGCAGAAGGTCCAGGTGTTCTCATGTACAAGAACCCCAGAGTTCATTTTGTGCAGTTTTACTTTAATCCCATCAGGAAACAAAGCATAAAATAGGACCTGCGTGAAAATACTCACACTAAGTTTTAATTTAAGGTCAGTAAATTAGTTTTAGCAAAAGTAGACATAGAATTTATACTGATCTGAGAAACCAGTGACATAAAAAATGAACGAAAACATGTTTTTAAAACAGGGCGGCACGGTGGCTTAGTGGTTAGCACATTCGACTCTCAGCACTAGGGATTCCCAGTTCAAATCCCCATCTGGGTGGTGTTTCCATGTTCTTCCCGTGTCCGCATGTGTTTCCTCCGGGTTCTCCGGTTTCCTCCCACAGTCCAAAAACATGGATTAAGGTCAATTGAATTCTCCAAATTGCCCCATATAGAGTGTGTCTGTGTGAGTGAGTGTGTGTCCAATGATAGATTGGTGCCCTGTCCTGGGTGTATCTGCCCAGCACCCGAAACTTTCTTTCCTGGATGGGCATGGGGATCCCCCCATGACCCTAATAGAGGATAAAGTGGAAGATAATGGATGGATGGATATTTTATGTTCCCATATTCATGTTTCCATATAGTTTTATTTACTGTATAGACCCATACCCATACCTGTTTCAGGTTCTACCTTACTGGTTAAGCGTGCTACAGCATTTTGAAGTGCACCTAGGGATTTTAGCTTGTTTACCCAAAATACTGCTATGTCTGTAAGGTCATACTTGTTGTATGGGAGGGTCTGGTTTTAGTTGTTCTAGTTCATCCCCAGTCAATAGCACTTGAACAGAACAGGACCTTCCCCAAACTGTTTTCTAAAAGTTGGAGCTATAAATTTGTCCAAAATATATGGCTAGGAGCATCATTTAACACTAAATGATATAGTGTTTGTCTCAGGTGGCACGATGTCCTCTCAGCGCTAGGGATCCAGGTTTGAATCTTGATTTCCATATTTTCCACGTGTCCATGTGTGTTTCCTCCGGGTTCCAGTGCCCGAAACGTTCTCCCCTTGATGGGCATCCCCCCCCTCCCGCGACCCTAGTAGAGGATTAAGCAGAAGATGATGAATGGAGTGGCTCACTACATTAGATTAAAATGACACAATAATTAAAATATTAGCAATTATGGGAACTAAAAGTTCTCAGGGTTTTAACATAAACCAGTCATTGATTTATAAACATGTAGAGTGCAGATCCCTCTCTGTGGTCCACTTGAAGGCGACGGTCACAGCAGTCATTATGGATCAAAAGCATTGGACATTATGAATCCTGCGTTTTTTTAAAGCTCCAAAACTCCAAACTGTCAACACTGTAACTCTGTAACACTGTAGCAACTGAAGTAGATGCTGTGAATGTGCTGAACCTTGGCCCATGCTTCTACTGTGCTGGGTGCCTGAGGCCTCTCCTCCCACTTTTCATTGTCTATCACAAGAAGTACTCTTAATCCACATTTCAACTACTGTGCTTGTGCCATCTTTCAAACCTTTACTATGTGTAAATGATTTATCTGTACTGTTCCTGTAGCCAGGTGCTAAGTGTCAGTCAGGACCTGATAGATATTATTGCATTGTCCTTAGAAACTAAAGTTCTACCTGCATACACAGGATTTACAGTCAATAATTACAAACTGAATAGGCGTAAAAAAATATTCATATGTAATTATACTAAGATAAAATAATACATTTTTCAATAGTAAACATCAGTTCTATTCTTTGCCATATTTCCGTATTTCATTCATATCGGTCGGTATAAAGAATGAATGGAGTTTATCACTGTGTTCCATTATAGACAACAACTTTGTTCCACAACTGGCCTCTTTGTGTGTGGCGGGGGATGGGGGTTGTAAATAATGCACGGACGTTAAAGAGACATGAGGGAGATCTGGCCGAGCTAAACAAGCTTTGATTAATGTCTGCCTCTATGAACATGCTTAGAATTATGCAGCCGTACCAGCCAATCAGGACAGTGCCTTTAGTCTTCATGACTTGAATAGCTCTTATTTAGCATTCGTATACTAATATACTCTTGATCCAATATCAACTGTTATAAAACTGTTAAGTGTTTTAATAATATCATTTTCTTAATCCTCATTTCATTGCTATTATTTAAAGATTCTTATAATGTGATTTTATTTTGTTCAAATATTTAATAAATAATACACCTCATAAGCCACATCTACTGCAGTGCACATACCGTATTCATAAATGCTTCTGCTGGAAAGAGAGCATGAGAATGGTTCAACAGTCATCTATAAAAACTATATGTACTCTATATGTCATGGAAGGGCAGAGGAGACCGCTTGGACCCCTGTAATTATGGAGGTTACATATGGACAGGCCACATATTTGGGTTTATTCTGGTCTTACGTGTTGGGGTAAGGGATATCATTACTGTACATACACTTAGCAACTTCTGACCAACATTGTGGTCATAACATTGTTGAAGATTTTGAAGTAAATCTTAGTTCCCAACATAAAGAAGCCGAGTGAATTATTTTAAAGGATTAATTTTTGCTCATATATTGTATTGTGTGAGCTTGTTTAAGGTCATGTGGCTAATTTGCTTAGTATGTTTTGAAATACTTACTCTACATTCATTATGTTCATTTCATCAGATGACTTCTGTCATGTCATGTCATAAGCCTTCATCACTTCGTGAGAGTTGACTGCACGGATCAGTCGACATTCTAGTCCAGTCCTGGTCCTGATGTTCATCCAGGTTATTCTTGGTCTTCCACATCATCATACTCCATCCAAAAAGTCCAGTTATAATACTTCCTTCAATGTTATTCCTCATTTTATGACCAAAGTAATGTAACTTGTGGCATTTTGTAGTTCAGTGACTCATTTTCTGTTTTGCCCATTTTGCAAACTTGCTTATTGGTCAACATCTTAGTTCATGAGATCTATGAGTTCTAAATAGTCTATATAGTGCAGTCTTAAAAAAGAGCATTTACTTAAATGGATGATGATTTGCAACTGATGGTTACAACTCTGTTACTGATGGTTATGCTGACAGTGTTTTATTCTAATTTAGTCAGCCAGACTACAATATATGTAGTTTTCAAAGATGAGCCCTGTGCTTTTTGGTAATCATGAAGGGTCAGTTAGTGTGTGTGTGTGTGTGTGTGTGTGTGTGTGTGTGTGTGTGTGTGTGTGTGTGTGTGTGTGTGTGTGTGTGTGTGTGTGTGTGTGTGTGTGTGTGTGTGTGTGTGTGTGTGTGTGTGTGTGTTGGACAGAGCTGGGTGCTGCGGCTCTGCTGCATTGGTGATGAATGGTGAGTGCGTAGGTTATTCATCTCCTGTTTGGTGCAGTGGACAGTGGTCCTGCTCTCTCCACATGTCAGCAGATGGGATAATTCTGTCATTTATCAGGAGTGACGGGGCCAGAAGTCGTCTCCTCAGACCAACCCAGGGGTTTTACCCGTTTGTCTTCTGTTTACTCTCTGCTTTACTCACTAATGATGGAGATCTCTGGAAGATTTTTAATTGCAGAAATAAATTGGGGTTTTTGACTAATCACATCTGTTACATTTTCTGGTAACTTAAATATTTTTGGAACTCAGTACATTTTTTTCTACATCACTATAGCCCCTGAATTACAAGACTGTTTAAGAGTCATAATTATAATGCTACATGCAAGCTAATGTTTCTGGGCATCTGTTAGACATCAGTAGGCTACATCAAAGAAAGACGGGCTTTAGGGGTCATAGCATTTTTGTGGTCGTCTTCATTCTTTAAGAACAATCACATAATTGTTAAAAGGGTATTGTAACTATACACCAACAAAACTTGCATATAGCAATATTATTATTATTATTATTATGACTTAGTAATTCAGAGGATCTAGTTGTGTACAGGAGAAGTACACAGATGAGGACATCAGTTTTATTTATTGATTCACCAATAAGCGACAGAGGCTAATTTTAAATTAATTTTGCTGTTAAACAAGTACCAAATCTAGGAATAACTAACATGGCAACGACTAAAAAATGACCACTTCTACAGTCTATACTGATTAAACAGTACAAAAATGGTTTATAGTAAGTAATATGTTGTGTATAGTGGATAATACTCAGATTTTCACCATGAATATCAATTAATGTATAGAAATACTCAATAATAAAATTCAAGTGTTTATTGTTGTTTATCAAGAGTTTTTTTCTTTTGCTTATTCATAACATGAACATGAACCAACGGCATTTTTACTTTATTTATTTATTTTTTTTTTTTTTTTTGGGGGGGGGGGGGGGGATTTTTAGTGTTTTTTTTTTTTTATTTCTTAAATAGACATTTCACACTGACATGCATTAACGTTGAGGCCTCTGTAATTGTAAATGTATTAGTGTGAGTTCAGGATCATGTCATTGTTTAAGGTATGGGATGGAAGCAGTAACTCTGATATGCAGTGATGTTGTTCATATGATTTACTCAGAACTGATTTCAGAGCGAGTTCCTGATTGAATATGACGAATAGCTCACCACGTCACTCGGAAAACATTGTTATTGCATTTTGTGTGGAGTTAAGATGCAATTACTTTTTATTAACACATCCACCCTGTTATTTGTTTGTATGCAGGGTCATTCAGAATCGTATCCTGATCTTCATCCTGGGCGCAATCCTCCTCCTCAGCATCATCCTGGCCATCTATTTCAATCTGCGGAGTCACTGATCTCCACTGACGGGCTGTGCTTGTACGGGTGTGCGTGCGTGTGATTAATAGCAACAAAAGCAGTCTTGAGTAATTAGGACAAATTGTTCGTATGAATCATTCCTGGTGGGCAGTGACAGGCCATCTCCTCTCTGCTCCGTCCTGTGCAGCAGAGCCAGCCTGGATCTCCCCTCTACCCCATTACACTTCTGCTCCTAGGCCTTTCCTCTCTTCTAGCTTATTCGAGGGATCGTTCAGATTGACTTTGTGACGCACCATCCGCGTGGAGGAGCAACAGCAGGACTGCAGAGGGATGGGCAGGAGGTGTTTATTGTGATGAGCTGCTGTTTTATGTTATTGTTTTATTACTCATGCTTCTTGATTGATGTTAAAGTTCAGTGTGTGTTTATTCGTGGCTCTGGATGTATGTACATGCATGCACACACTTTCATTGGATGTAGTGTAGTCCCTATTCTGTTCTGGGTGTGTGGTGTGTCGAGGAAAGCGTTTGACCCTGTGGGCACAGCACACGAAGCAGAATCACACGATACACCCGGCCCAAAGGTCAGTGCCTTTAGCAGCAAACACACACCTTTTCCAGTTGCACTTCATCCAGGATTAGTAGCTTCTCATGCTGTTCATATAATGTCAGTAAAGGCCGAGTGTGTGTTAAGGCACATCAGCAGGATTGCCTTTAAATCACGGGCCTCCCACGGCTTTACTATTAATGTATAGCGTACAGCTTAGCTTACACATGCAGACAGTACGAAACTAGAGAAACATCTGCATTCACACCTTTAACGTCATTGTTTTTAATTCTTATTTTCCGGGACTGCTAATGTAAACGTTGAATTTAAAGCTGTGCTTCTCACCGTGACGGTTAACACAAGTATTTGTTCTTTCTGCTGATTTCTGTCACTAAATAAACAATAAATTATTTGGGGTTTACAGATTCGATTCATTGGATGAAGTTGTGCAGGACAGACGACAAACGTAATGTAGGGACCAGGTCCCAAATTATATCATTATATCATTATATCAATCAGAAGCAGATTTATTACACACAGGGAATTTGGTTTCGGAATGATGGTAACATTTACAGAACATTCATTCATTCATTATCTCCCGCTTTATCCTCTATTAGGGTCGCGTTGGGTTCCCCATGCCCATCCAGGGGAGAACATCTCGGGTGTTGGGCAGATACACCCAGGACAGGGCGCCAATCTATCGCTGGGCACACACTCACTCACACACACACTCTATATGGGGCAATTTGGAGAATTCAATTGACTTGATCCATGTTTTTGGACTGTGGGAGGAAACCGGAGAACCCGGAGGAAACCCACGCAGACACGGGGAGAACATGGAAACTCCACCCAGATGGGGATTCGTACCGGGAATCCCTAGCGCTGAGAGGCGAACGTGCTAACCACTAAGCCACCGTGCCGCCCCATTTACAGAACAATTCCAATTTAATGTATTTACAATTTACAAATGTACTGTATAATGTGCGTATGTATAATAGAAAATATAAGATAACGGTGCATTGTGTGCTGCAGTGCAAAGTAATACGAGTTCAACGTGGACTTTGATTTTTGTTTGTACAGTTTTTATAGTTTACGTTTGTTTGCACATGGTTAAGATGCTGATGCTGGAGTGTCGGGTGTGACGCCTGCCTGTCTGATTTCTTTATTATGTTTTGAACAGCAGTTTTATGGTTGTTGTTCTTTTGCTTTTATATCGGGATATTTAAGCAGTGCTTACGGTCTGCATCATTAGCATCTATAGCAAATGATGACTGTATTTCTAACAGTTCAAATCCTGGATCTGGTCACGCGTGAGATAAATATAATACAGAATATGTGAAGGCACTTATAACAAGTCGCAGACTAATATTATAATTAGGTTTAATTACAGCATGCATACGCTTCAGTATTGTGTTTACAACCTTGTCCAGTGTCTCACTGTTTATTACCGTCCAGAGTTCATTTACATTTCAAATTATTGTTTCCTTAAAATATTTGAATTATATTGACACAGGGACATTCACGCCACTCCCAAAGTCACAGCAACATCAAAAAAAGTGAAACATCAAGAATTCACATTTATTTGCTAAATTGATTTCCTATACCTTCTAAGTCCAGCTTTCACAATCTGATCTTGGTAAATAAATCCACTTGTGGGATGAATTCATGGGATGGATATTGACCGTTATGATCTTTAACTCCAGATCATAACAGTCAAAGGTCTCCATGGCGACTGTTTGTCTGGGCAGTGTATATTAACCACACCACAGAAGTGTAGCTATAAAGTTGACTAATATCACCTCAGATTAGATTTTCTACACAAATACTGCTGTGTTTTCAGAACTGGACAGTAAGACAGGTGGGATCGTTAGATGGCAGCATGTCAGACAGTTATAAAAACTAGTGTACCTTCACTCTGATTGAGCATTTTATTATGATTTGACGTTTATGGATTCAGACTTTCCACATGGAAAGTCAATACGAGCTCCTCGCTTTGTATCCAGATCAGAGACATTAATATGCACATTATTTTATATGCTTAAGACTTGTGATTTAGTCAGAAGTACAAAGTTCATAAAATATTTCACAATATTCAACTGAAATCAAATTGAATTACCAATAAATAACGATTCCATCTGTCAGTATAGAAACTGCAGTCAGAGGGGTGAACTGTTCATATGGTAAAAAGTCCTACTTTGTATTAGCTGTAGCAATTCATCATTTATTTAATGATGAAAGAAAACTAACATTTTTATATTCATTCATCCATTATCTCCCGCTTTATCCTCTATTAGGGTCGCGGTGGGGTTCCCCATGCCCATCCAGGGGAGAACGTCTCGGGCGCTGGGCAGATACACCCAGGACAGGGTGCCAATCTATCGCTGGACACACACTCACTCACACAGACACACTCTATATGGGGCAATTTGGAGAATTCAATTGACTTGATCCATGTTTTTGGACTGTGGGAGGAAACCAGAGAACCCGGAAGAAACCCACGTGGACACGGGGAGAACATGGAAACTCCACCCAGATGGGGATTTTAACCGGGAATCCCTAGCGCTGAGAGGCGAACGTGCTAACCACTAAGCCACCGTGCCGCCCATTTTTATATTGTTATCTGTAAATTGTATCTGTATGGTGTGTGTGTGTGTGTGTGTGTGTGTGGATGGATTAATTACTTCTAATAATTATTGTCAGTAATCTGTTAACAAGACATCAGAGTCTTATCTCTGTTTAAATCCCTAGGTTCTTGTTCACTCTAGTTGCTATTGCTATGTTTTTGAGGTTTTCAAGTTGCAAATTGCAAATATTGTTTTTACGCTATATTAAAGTAAGGTAAAGTAAGGTCCGCATTATTATGAATAAATAACAGAAAAAGTGGTGTTGTAGGTCAGATGCGTAGTGGAGTGCTTTTACACCTGTTTCTCAGGATTATTTTATAATGCACAACCTCGAGTGCCTTATTGATTTAACAGCTACAAACGTACTACAGTTAAAAAACAAGGTTTTATTCATAAATGTGTTTATTGAAAACAAAGCCGTTAATCAAACTGGTCTTCTGCGATGTAATCTAGTCGCTCTGTGCATGTTGATCGCTGAGTAACGGGATACCGGCTTAGTGCTCATTGCGAATTGACTCGCTGTTTATATTAATCTGTATTTTTTATTAATGATACATGATTTCAAATAATGTATTTCACGCATTAATACGAATGTGAAGCGGTCAGAGGTGTGCATTACTGACAATAATGTCACGGCTGGGCAAACAGCTCAGCCAATCAGATTTAAGGACGGTTTATATTTTAATTTGAGGTTAATCCTTTATTGTAAGCAGTGTACATGATGTTATTTTCTGTACTGGTTTTGTTTTTGCATGTTGATAGCTGTTGAAATACAGAAGATGGAAATGTGACTGTTTAAAGAGCTGATCTCAGAGTAAGCTGCCACATGCACCTGCACTCAGATCAAATTCATCCACTTCATCTGTTCATTAGTCAGTCGTTCATTTAAAATACAGTGTGCGGCGATTGCGATTGTTTTTATGATTCCTGCTCCACCGCATGCACAGTGCGCATGCACAGCCTCCTCTTCTGACTGAGTGCCTGATGGACAGACAGACAGGCAGAGGGCATTTGGTATTCTGTTTCAGGCTGGGTAGATTGTCTTATTTTTTGAAGCAGTGTGGTGGGGGGCTTTCTCTGCCTCTGCTGCACAGCTCTGGCTTCAAAGCACCAAATTAATGGCCAACAAAATAGTGTGTCTCCGTCCGTCCCATGTGGGGCCGACCCGTCGAGAGTTATCATTAAGTTGAGGAATAAATGAACAAAAAAGAAAGAGGAAGAAGAGCGTGGATGAGGAGGGGCAGGATCCCGCCGCTTAGACAAACCTCATCAGATAATGACCTCGGTGATTGAGTTGTATTTTATAGACAGGACTGAGCGCAGGGTCAGGAACCGATTTCACTTCAGCTTGTTTATTAGCGCTCTTTAGAATGTTTACTTTTTCTTTTATGAACACTGAATCTGAGCACATGTGAGTACTGCGTATGAATGTTGCAATTGGGGTGTGTGTGTGTGTGTGTGTGTGTGTGTGTGTGTGTGTGTGTGTGTGTGTGTGTGTGTGTGTGTATGTGTGTGTGTGTGTGTGTGTGTGTGTGTGTGTGAGAGTGCACACACTTATAGTTTTTCGCTGACTGAATCCATGTTCTCTCTCTCTCTCCTCCTTTTGCTTTCTCATTCTCATTCTCTCTCTTGCTCTCTTTCTCTCTCTTTCTCACCCCCTCTCTCTCTCTCTCTCTCTCTCTCTCTCTCGCCCCCCCACCCCACCCCAGCCTGTCAGATCCTCTCAGTAGTGAGTGGCTGGTGGAAGGCAGCGTGGCTGCGGCTCTATTTGAAGTTGTAATGGTGTCAAAAAGTCAGGGCTGACTGACAGCCGTCAGTCCCACTGGGGCTCATTAAATTGTAACAACTTGACAAGGAAATAATTGAGCGCTGATGACAAGTTGAGACCCCTTTAGATGTTTTTATTTTCTTTCATTATAGGTTCTGACTATTATGTTCATTAAGAAATTGAATTAAACAACTCATGGGAGGCTAATGATTTGTTTATATTGCCTTTTCTATTATTTAAAGCTTGCCAGGTTTTGGCGGTACCTTGACTGGCTGGCTGTAGCATCTGCTCTGTCTTGTTTCTTCACTGCTCTCTTCCTCTTTTTTTTTTCTTTTTTGGAAATCCATATTTATTCCTAAAACCTCGTTCTTCCCTCCCTCTCCGCTGCTCTAGTACCCATCTTCCTCAATATCCTCCTGCTCCCTCTTCACTCCCCTTCTTCTGTCGCACTCTTCTTTACTCCAGACTCTTCACCACCCATCCTCTGCCGTCGGTGCTTTTTCTAATACCTCTCTTTAGCTCTTTTAACTCTTTACTGTTTAACTTTTAAACATTCCTCCTTTTGCTTTTCCATCCTTGTATTTTTATCTTTATTGTTTACCTTCATTACTCCTTTTCTCTCTGTTACTCTTATTATCTTTGAGTTCTCTCCGTTCCTCATTTGTTCTCTGTACATTAGCGTCTCTTTTTTTTTGTCCTTTTCCTTTACAGCTCCCTCTCTTCTCCTTTGCATCATTCTTTCTACCTTCTCAATGTTTTCACCTCCTTACTCACTCACACTTTTTAGTGTACTATCAATATTTCACTCCTCCTCTCTTTTTCTCACGTTCTTGCTGTCTGTCAGGTTTCTCTCTCACTCTTTGACCTCTCCTCAGTTCGCTTTAGAGAATCCAGTCTTTGTAATGCAACATGAATTACACTGTGTATCAGTCTCAGCTTTTTTGCTTCTGTATACTGTCTTCATGTAAAAGAATAAGTAGTGCTCTATAGTTTGTTGCAACAGAGAACATGAGTAATGTATTCACTTCAGTATATCATTAGTGTTCATGTTCGCTGGCTCGGTTGAGCTGGCAGACCTTCAGCTAACATATAGAGCGAAGCAGGTTGCTCAGTGTCAGTAATCTGCTGCAGTGGGCTGTGTCCTGGGGGCTTATTTTTATTCACAGTTAAGCTTTTCAAGTCATTATCTGGCCTTTACTACCTGTATGTTGCAGTGACGGTTGTGTTTATCCAAATGTATGTACAGGGGAGAAAAAAAGTATTTTGTCGGTCACCAGTTGTGCAGGTTCTCCCACTTAAAAAGATGAGAGAGGCCTGTAACTGACATCATAAGTAGACGTCAACTACTGCTCTAGAGGAGATCTGCATGGAGGAATGGACCCACATACCAGCAAAGTGTGCCAACCTTGTGAAGACTTACAGAAAAAGGTTTGCCCTCTGTTAATGCCTGTTTTTTTTTTTTTTTTTAGATATTTTATTTTATATTTTCAACAAGCATAAGAACAGTATTTCAAAACCCAAGCCCCAACCCGCATCCAGATACATACAAAGTAACAAAGGCAGAAAAAAAAAGAAAAAACACCCTAATAATAATAATAATACCATAAATTATAAGAAAAACGAGTACACTGATTTCAAATACAACTTAAACAAATAAAAATAGTTAATCAAAACAAAAACACAAATCCATATTATTGTCCTTTGACATAATCCAATATAGGTTTCCAGGTTTGGTTGGTAGAGTTTTGTGCACCCTGACCGCGACTACATGAAAGCTCCATTGACACAAAATTGAGCATCTCGGACAACCAGTGTTTGAATGAAGGAGCATGAAGAATTATTTTTTTTGCCACAACCATACCGGCCATTACTACTTGCTGAATGGAATTAGAATATATAATTAGAATATTAGAATGGAATTAGTAGAATATCCACAAATTACTGTAACAGGGTGGAATTTAAATTGTATTTTAAGAGCTTTTTAGAGCCAATTAAATATGTTTGACCAAAATTCTTGAATAATAGGGCAAAATAAAAATGAGTGTGCCGTAGAACCATCCTCAATTTTACATCTCTCACAAAGTGGAGATACAGAATCATAAATCTTATGTAATTTTACCTTTGAATAATGGAGTCTATGTATTACCTTAAATTGAATTAATTTATATAGGAACTTTTGTTCTTGATCAAATATTTATTCTTCACATATTTGCAAATAAATTCTTTAAAAATCAGACAATGTGATTTGTTTTCTCATTTTGTCTCTCATAGTTGAGTTCTGCTTATGATGTCAGGTACAGGCCTCTCTCATCTTTTTAAGTTGGAGAACTTGCAATTCTGTTATAAATCCTTTGTTGGCATTAACAGAGGTCAAATGTTTTTCTGTAAGTCTTCACAAGGTGGGCACACACCGTTGCTGGTATGTGGGTCCATTCCTCCGTGCAGATCTCCTCCAGAGCAGTGATGTTTCGGGGCTGTCATTTTGTCTCTCATAGTTGACGTCTACGTATGATGTCAGTTACAGGCCTCTCTCATCGTTTTAAGTTGGAGAACTTGCACAACTGGTGACTGACTAAATACTTTTTCCCCCTCTGTATGTTTATTCCCATCTTTAAATGGTATTCATTATTACAACTTCCCTGTGTTTGGTCATGTGATGTGTGATTGTATCAGGAATAATTCTATCCCTGTATGCAGGGAAACCGCTTCAGAAAAGATTTGATTGTTTTTCTAGCAGTAAGAGAAATAATTGATACATACAGTAAAAGCGTATCCTCATTCTCTGCTGAGCACTGAATGAAGCAAAGCCTAAATGACATCATCCATATTGTACTCTCTGAACTTGTCCCTTTTATTGTGAATGCCCACTGATCGGACACTCTGTTTGCTGTGATCATGCACTCAGGCTAATATTGTGTGTCTGTGTGGGCTTTTTTGAGAGAGTGCATAGCATCTGGCCGTAGACTTCCCACCGATCCGATCCATCTTTCTCTATTAGTGTGACTACTGTTCTGATTCTTGCTTTGCTTTCATTTGGCAGTGATTTTTATGGATTCTGATCTCTGTAGACGTGCTGACTGCTTGTCTATTGTAACACTGTCATTAATGCAGTATTGCATTTCAACACCACGCCGTGTTTTCGCCGCTCATTAGGCCTCCGATTAGCTCTGTTGTGTCATGTCAAGCACACATCTGCACATTGCAGCTTTTGAACTTGTATTGCAAGTTGGTGCTTCTGAAGCGATCGGAAGAAAGGACTACAAACACAGTGGCATTTATTCTTTTTAACCCACAGCTATAACCACAGTCAAACACCAGCCGTGCGCTTTTCACTCGCTCCCTTTGTTTCCTGTACCCCACTGTGCCACTAGAGTGTGTAAGTTTGTATGTGTGTGCAGGCATGCCGCTGCTGCACGCTGAACAAAGAAGCTGGACTGACCCATATCGCTCACTGTACACTCAGTGCATCCATCTACTTGATCTCCCCTTTTGCCTCATTGAGCAAACCCCTGAAACATAGTACCCTCACACACTAGTACCAGAACAGTGACAGTATCAAATGTGGCCATGTCATTTTATACACTTGCAAAAACATATAAACATGTATATATATACACATTTACCAAATAGATGGACTTTGTAGTTCTACATTTACATTCTGTAGTTCATCTATGTCTCTATGTACTTTGTTAGTGTGCTTCAGCAGGTTTAATTCCGGTTTGGGTGGAGTTTTCATGTTCTCCCCACGTCACTGTGGATTTCATCCAGGTTATCCAGTCTCCTCCCACAGTCTAAAAACATGGATTCAAGGTAAATTTGCTGATCTCCCTTATCCCTGTATAGTGTCATATTATTAGGTACAACTCCAAATTTCTACACTGTTTTTTCGGTTTATCTGATTATATAGGTGAGGTGGCCATTGTAGTTCTACAATTACAGACTGTAGACTGTAAGAGTTTTTCCATTTGTTAAATACGGGTCACCTGATCTCAACACAATCTGTACATGGCTGTCCTACACTGTTGATGCTGCCCGGCCGCTCAAGGAGGATGAGTCCTCCACTGAGTCTTGGTCCTCACAAGTTTTCTTCCTTAAAATATCAACATAACAGGGAGATTTTTCTTGCCACTGTCGCTTGGGCTTGCTCTTTGGAGGTTTAAAGGCTTTTAACTCTGTAAAGCTGCTCTGTGACAATGTACTGTTGTAAAAAGCGCTCTATGAATAAATGACTTGAACAGTTAGTCTGCTTCAGTATGTTCTCTGAGGACAAGTGGTGTGTAATTCTCAGTACTGTAGTGATACTGACATGGTGGTGGTGTGGTAGTATGTGTTGTGATGGTGTGAGTGGATCAGACACAGCAGTGCTGCTGTACAGAGAACAGTACCACAATCAGAACATACAGGTGTCTGATCCACATCATCCACCACCCTAATAATACCTGCTCTGTGGGGGTTCTGATCATCAGAGAACAGAATAAAGAGGACTAACAGAGTATGGAGAGAAACAGATGGACTGCAGAATGGAACTGCAGAACTACAAAGTCCTGCTATATGATAAGTGGAGAAACAATGAGCTGTATCTAATAAAATGGCAGGTGTGTGTGTGTGTGTGTTTATAGATATTTATAGATATAGATGTGTGTATATGACATGTTTACACTTACAGCATGAACTAAACAGGTGATTTAACAGGAATGTTTAAAAAGTTTTTCATAAAGACAGAGAACACATTTAAATTCCGTCACTTGATTCTAACAACCTGAAACGTACATTTAAAAAGAGTCTGCAGAAAAGAACCTGAGGTTCTGAGGGAACTAAAATAACTTTTGTGCTTTCTTTTGTTTCAGGTATGTACAGTATTTATGTTGTGTAACTTCTCTAACTTAACTAAAATATTATTGTAGTTACGTTATATAAGTGTATTTCTGCTTTAGTTTGTTTGTCTTTTTAAGTTCACAAATATACAGTTCGCAGGTTCCCCTCTCAGCCCTGGGGATCCAGGTTCGAATCCCGATCTGGTTGGAATTTCTATGTTCTCCCTGTGTCAGTGTGGGTTTCCTCCCACAGTCCAAAAACGTGGATTTAAGGTAAATTGGCTGATCATAATTGCCCCTATGTGTGTGTGTGTGAGTGAGTCTGTGCCCAGTCATAGATTGGTGCTCTGTTCTGAGTGTATCTGCCTAGCGCCTGAAACATTCTCCCCTGAATGGGCATGGGGAACCCCCCCCCATCCCCCCACTGAGACTAATATAGAATTAATCTGTAGATGATGTTTGGATGGAGTTACTATGGGAAAGTTTCAGTTCAAATGCAGAAGTTATTACATAAAGGTTATGCATTATGTGATCTAAACTCAGAACTTTAACATTTAATCTTAAAAACACAAGTTCAGTGTTGACGGACTGCAGTCACATGCCTGATCTTGCAGTGTGTTAATGAGGTTTGTTAACGCGGTGCAGCATTGTGTCAGGTTCTTCAGGATTTTACAAATTTCCTGTATCAAGCTTTTGTATGTAATTCATTGTCTCACTGAGTGCCTGGAAAAGGGCACTTCGTCAGGCCCCCCTCATTTCCCCCACTTCTGTCTTGCAGTCACCCTCTGCGATACCTCCTTCTTAGATGAGGGAATTGATTAATTATTCATTAGCATGTGGCCAATGGCAGCATTGGTCTGGCGTTCTTTCTCTGAGGGCAGGAAATGGAGGTGGATTCATGCAAGGGGGGTCCCTGCAGGTTAGCATACAGGGTCAATTGAATGGATGGTTCAAAGGTTACAAAATCTGTATGATGTCCCCCGCCTCTCCTGCGCTGCCTCGCTTTCTGAAAGGACAAGATAGCCATCGGAATAAAACAGAGAAGTGAGAACAAGGCGTAATTTACAGATTCAAATCCTGTTTCATTTTAAGAGCGCTGTTATTACCTCCTGCATGTTGCATCTTGCAGCATCTCACTCTTAGAGAGCGCAGGCTGCGGCACTGAGGTCATGTTGTCATGTGACTGTTTAAGAGATATCGAAAACTAAATTCCGAAGATTTTGCACGTCTGTGTGAATTAAACAGAGGTATTGATTTTCTTTTATCTATGCAGTGACTTAGGGATTGCCAATTTTCTCATTTATTTTTAAAGACCATTCGTGAGCATCTATCCCCCACCCCCAGTCGAAGAAATAGCTTCGGTTCCCGTTTCTTCCCAGTTAAGAATTCCTCCTTGACCCCAGAAATTGTAATGCTGCTATAGATCACAGCTGCTGAATAATGGGTCTTACAAAACTGCTTAAATAAAATATGTTCAAATCACTCGAGTCTTAAAGGCCGTGGATGAAGAGCCGGACAAAAAGCTAAAGTGGAGATGGGCAGTCAGTTGTGTTGCGTTGTTTAAACCCAAATCATTTGAAACATCTTACAGAGCAGACCCACAAACATCATATTCACATTCACAGCAGGGGCAATTTAACATCTTCAGCTCACCTGACCGACGTGCACGACTCGGACTGACGGGGAACCCAGACAAGCACACGGAGCACCATGGCAATCTCATTTTAATGGTTTTGTTAATTAAAGATGTTTTTATTATTATTAGTTGGAATAATTGCTCATCCAAAAGTGACATTTGTACAACAGTATGTCAATAAAGACCATCTCAGTTGTCACTTTAAGCTAAATGACTTTTGACTGTAATTATCTCATCAAACTGCTTAAATCAGAGTTCATAAACAGCACTTACAAAGCACAGTGATCATTAAATACAAGATAAACAAGCCTTACAAGAACTGTCATAGGTCTTAAAAACTGAACACTGAACAATGGTGTCTTGTCATGAATGGTGAGATTATTGCCATTACCTGAAACACTTTATCGTGTAACATAATGCCTAAAGATTACTGTTTCTTGATCATTTTTTATGCAAACAGTAGATTTGCTGCAGATTGATTTTGTCCACTTAGGTGATAATGATGGGGAATATAAAGTCATGAATGATTTATTGCTGCTAATTTCCATTTTTAGGGGGAGCTCTGACTGAGACGCTTCTCCGGCGACGAGAAACACTGTGAGGACACAGCAGCCTCTCTTTTCGGCTGGGTTAAACAGGAGTGAAAGAGAAACAGAACAGGTGAACACTCTTGGCACTTATCAGGATTTGGCCACAACCTCAATTACCACAGCTTCACACTTCAAACAAACACGAGGAAGATCTCAAATAAAATGATCAGGTTTCGTGAAAGTAAAACTGAGTAAAACTGTAGAATCCTGCTGCATCACACATCAGCTGTTAATGTCTCATTATAAATTCTAAATATAATTAAATAAGTACACAACAAACAACACATTTCTACAAATCTTGTGTTAGAATGTGGAAGGAAAATCACATTGACACTGGAAGAACATTAAAGTCTTTACATTTCAGCAGTTTATCAATAACTACACTGCTGCAGCTCAGACTCAGATTTGTTATTTAATATTTATAATTTCATCACACAGACACACTCTATATGGGGCAATTTGGAGAACTCAATTGACTTGATCCATGTTTTTGGACTGTGGGAGGAAACCGGAGAACCCGGAGGAAACCCACACAGACACGGGGAGAACATGGAAACTCCACCCAGATGGGGATTCGAACCGGGAATCCCTAGCGCTGAGAGGCGAACATGCTAACCACTAAGCCACCGTGCTTCCCTATCTTAATTGTTAATACTTAAAATTATTATGGAGGTGGGGGGGGTTCCATTCCTATCCAGGGAAGAACGTTTTGGGCACTGGGCAGGACAGGCAATTTAGATAGGAGCAATATAAAGCAGCCTGGATCAACCTGGATCCCCTGCGCTGAGAGGAGAACATGCTAACCACTACGCCGCCGCATAGTGGTACGCCACTACCACTATGTAGATATTTTATAATTATTATACTCTCATTTTATTTCATTTTACTATTATTATTATTATGTATTTATTTTATTTTATTATTTATTTATTATTTATTTATTTATAATTAATTTTTTCCCCTTTAATTTAGGTGAGTGGGTTTGGGTGGGAGGGGAAAGGGGGGAGGGAATTGGGGGGGGGGGGGGGGGGGGGAGTTATAAAAAAAAAAAGAAAAGAAAAAGAAAAAGAGGAAAATAAAGAAAGCGTGTGAAATGCCGGTGTATGTAAAGACTGTTTTCTTTTTCCTCAATAAAAATTATTGAAAAAAGTATATATAAAAAATAATGTATATATCTATTAAAGCTATGAGTGAGTATATACAGTACATCTGAACACTTTAAAAACAATATATTTATTATGTTTTTTACTTATGAGGCTCTTGGTCCTTACGTCTATACACAAAAAATATTAGCTATTTGCTTGATGTTTTTGTTTCCAGTGTCTGTTTTCCAGTGTTGTTTGCATGTCAGTACATGAATTTTATAATGTCTGAAGAACTAGATGAGTGACAGAGTAACTAACAGTCGAGACAGTGGACACTGCAGTGAAGTTCAGAAACAGATTAAAACTTTCTGTGTAATTAGAATAAAGGATCCTGTTCCAGGTTCAGACATTAAAGAAAGCAATAATAACTTGCTGAAATTGGTCCCTCAGTTCCAATCTGCTCATTTGGTCTCTCATTAGTGTTGATAAAGTTACATCATCTGATTATATTGTTCAACGCTGTTCTTCATGTTGTGCTTCACATTAAGGATGGGTTTGGGTTCATTGGCTTGTTCTTGAGATGCAACTTAAACAAATGATGCTTAATGCAAACTCTATAATGAGGATTGAAATGCTGAGCATTTATCACGGTGTCGTTTGTCGCTTGTTGGATCTGTGTTACACCAGCAGACCGTCTCGCGCAGCTTCATCCCTGCAGACAGGGACTACAGAACTACAGAAGACCGAGAAAAGCAAACATAAGGCTGCTGAGTGATGTCTGAGCCAGTTACAAAAGAGATAGCATCTTTAACATCATTCATCAAACAGTGTTTGGAGATGAACCTGTGGTGCAGTTTAGCCCTGAATGAGAGAAGATATGAAACGAGTATGGCATGGCTGAGCAAAGTGCAATTCAACTTACATTTACATTTGGTCATTCCGCCAAAGCAACTTACAAGTGAGTGTGTTAGTTAATTGGTAACTTCAGTGGACCTGGCATTTAAACCCACAACCTTCAAATTGATAGTTCAGCACCCTAACCATTGAACTTGTATTGGAAATGCACCTCAGTCATGCTGATGCCAATGAAGAAATCATCAAATAAATCCCACTGTGCTTTACTGAGCATGTCATATATATTAGGATTCAAGGCTTCGAGGATTTTTTTATTGTCACATCACCTAGTACAGGTGTACAGGTGAGTGAGAAGCTTAGTTGCAGGTACCAACTACTGTGCAAATAGCAATATTTACAAGAAAAATCTTTATTTAATGTACCTAAAATAATAAAAGGCGGCACGGTGGCTTTCATGTTCGCCTCTCAGTGCTAGGGATTCCCGGTTCGACTCCCCATCTGGGTGGAGTTTCCATGTTCTCCCCGTGTCCACATGGGTTTCCTCCGGGTTCTCCGGTTTCCTCCCACAGTCCAAAAACATGGATCAAGTCAATTGAATTCTCCAAATTGCCCCATATAAAGTGTGTTTGTGTGCGTGTCTGTGTGTGTGAGTGTGTGATAGATTGTGATAGATTGTCCTGGGTGTGTCTGCCCAGCGCCCGAGACGTTCTCCCCTGGATGGGCATTGGGAACCCCCCCGCGAACCTAATAGAGGATAAAGCGGAAGATGAATGAATGAATGAATCCTAAAATAATATAGTTTTTATATATTATATAATATAAAACAGGCGGCATGGTGGCTTTAGTTGTTAGTACGTTTGCCTCTCAGCACTAGGGATTCTCGGTTCGAATCCCAATCTGGGTTTCCTCCGGGTTCTCCGGTTTCCTCCCACAGTCAAAAAACATGGATTAAGTCAATTGAATTCTCCAAATTGCCCCATAGAGAGTGTGTCTGTGTGAGTGAATGTGTGCCCAGCGATAGATTGGCGCCCTGTCCTGGGTGTATCTGTCCAGCGCCCGAAACGTTCTCCCCTGGATGGGCATGGGGAACCCCCCGCGACCCTAGTAGAGAATAAAGTGGAAGATAATGGATGGATGGATATTATAAAACACTGACCAACTATAAAGTGATCTATTTTGCATACTGTATTTACCCACTTATAACACATATATGCGGTAAAACACACACAATGAGTGAAGTGAGAACACATGCCTGGAGCGGTGGGCAGCCCTGTATATGGCGCCGAGGAGCAATTGAGGTTAGGTGCATTGCTCAATGGCACTTCAGCCATAGTAATTGGTGGGACCGGGGGTCGAACCAGGGACCTTCAGGTCGCAAGGCTAGTTCCTTAACCACAAGCAGACGACTGCCCTTTTCAGTCAGTTTCAGACAAATTTCATTTGTCCGGTGTAATTGGTTGTAGTGTAGCTCAATCTATACTAAACCAATATTTGTACAGTTATAATGTCGGGTTTCAACTTTAAAATATCATGATGTGTTGAAATGTTGCTGAAGTGATGGTGCTGTTACATTTTCACCGTACCACCCGGCTCTGCTCCACATTCGGGCGAGCCGGGTTCTGTGTAGGAAGATGCAAACAGATGCTGATGATATCTGTCCACTGCAGGCTGCATAGCAGATCTCTGAGAAGCAGGGTTAGGAGATCAGCCGTCAAAGAAGCTCACTGGTGATGGACAAACAGCTCGTGCACTGTAGCCTAACTGCCTGAAAGGGCCCGCTCACCACACAAATAAATAAATAAATAAATAGGCAGATCAAAGCAATTTTCAAAAAGAAAAACAAAGCTGGCACACGTTCGCCCACTCCCACTTACATGCATACGAGTGAGCACACAAACGCAAGTGCAAACACTGCAAAGCCTGAAAATGCCCACATACAGCGGCTGATTGTCTTTTGATATCAAGTTTGAAGTAGAAGAGAGCAATCTGTAGACAGATACGGTGTTGGATATATGTAGAGTTTGACTATTAAAGAGGTCAAACCATTGTTTATAGAGGAGATCTCTGGCACTTTAACCTCATTTCTACTCATATATAGTGTAGCACATAAACAATTACCACTGACAGGACGTTTAACATTCTCCTGCAGTGAGAACACTCTGGAATCTGTCTTTACTCCAGCTTTACTATGGGTTGTGTTTGTTAACAAATGAGGCTCCATCCCAATGTTTGTTTGCATTGTGTTTGCTAAGCTTTTCTATTCTATTTCCGGTTAACAAACATATTCTGGGGTGGCACGGTGGCTTAGTGGTTAACATGTTCACCTCTCAGCCCTTGGGATCCAGGTGTGAATCCCAATCTGGTTTCCATGTTCTCTCTGTGTCTGCATGGATTTCCTCCGGGTTCCCAAGTTTCCTCCCACAGTCCAAAAACATGGGTTCAAGGTGATAAAGTGATTTATTTTGCCTACTGTGCTTTCACACAGAGGAATTTGTCCTTCACATTTAACCCATTCGTGCAGTGAAACACACACACACACACACACACACACACACACACACACACGTACACACACTGGTGAAGTGAGCACACGTACCCGGAGCAGTGGGCAGCCTTGAATAAGGCGCCCGGGGAGCAATTGGGGTCAGGTGCCTTGCTTAAGGGCACTTCAGCCATAGTACTTGGTGGGATCGGGAATCGAACCGGAGAGCTTCAGGTAACAAGGCTGGTTCCAAGGTAAATTAAATGCTCTAAATTGAAATTACACATATATTATGTGTAAGTGTGTGCCCAGCGATAGATTGGCCCCTTGTCCTGGGTGTATCTGCCCAGCGCCCGAAACGTTTTTTCCCTGGATTGACATGGGGAAAACACCCCCTCCCCCAACCCTAGTATTAGTAGTGATCAGGATGTTGTGCTTTCAATCTGATGAGCTATCTGAAGGTTGGAAGTTTAAACCCTCAGGCCACCAAAGCAACCAATGTGGGCCGTTAACCCATGTGGACCTTTAAGACTTTTAACTAGTAATGCAGTAGTAACATGGAGTTATTGTAAATCAGTGTTCTAATTCTTGCCCCGTTCTTATGTCATTATCTTCTGCTTAATCCTCTGCTGGGTTTATGAACACGTATTCATATTTCACAAAATAAGTGGTCATGGTGTTTTGGTTTATCTCTGTAGATGTATTAATCACTTATAGTCCAGGAATGCATGCTTTAATTTTGATGTAGGTAGGCCCTTGACTCTGTCCCCTCTTACCTTCACTTCATATTTTTAAAATACACTCCAACTCGTTCACTGAGCTCTAGTGATGAATGTCGCCCGGTGATTCCACCTCCTCTCACCACTCGTTCACCACTGCAAATGAACTCAGCATCTTTAAGAAACAACTGAAAACACGTCTCTTTCACAAACACTTACTAATAAAAATAAAAAATATAAATGGCAGGATTGGATAATGATCAGGTTTAATAATTCTACAGTGTAGCTGGTTTTCTTCATAAATACTGACTTGTGATGTTCTCATTTGTAAGTCACTTTGGACAAAAGCATCTGCTGAATGACTAAATGTAAACATAATGATAACCACTAGTATATTTTTGTACATTTCAAATAATATTATGTAAATCCAGAATCTACATCATCACTTAAACTGTGCCCATTTATGATTTAGTTTGTAATCCCAGAACTTCCTCAGTCTGAGGTAACAGTGTGTAAGAGAGAGAGATCATAAAGTTGGATGATCAGACATCTAAGCTGTGAGATTTGACAGGTGGCCACTTGTTTTTCACACTAAGGAGTGTGGTGGTGATCCACATTGCATTTCTATTACAAGTCGAATAGCACAGTGCTTCATTCTGGGCCCCAGTGGGTTCAATACACCTTGCAGACAACAGCGCGAGTAAAGAGGAATGCAAAACACACTGTGCACACCAGACACTGTGGCACAAACCGGTTGGACAAAGTCGTCCCTATGGAATTGTGCCTAGAGTCTGAACTGGCCTTCAGCAGTACTGGTGTTCAGCAAAGGATGAAATATTGAGGATGCTGCCAGCTAAAGATGGCAGTAGTCCCGCGCCTTTAGCCCTGCACTGTGCTCTCTGTTTAGCCTTCTTTCCAAAGCATAGCAACTATCAGACATGCTTACTTTTGCCTCTCTCTCTCTCTCTCTCTCTCAGTCTCCACTTTCTCTTAATCAGACTGCTGTTCATGCTACACTTCTGTGACCTGCACTCAGTTTAGTACAGCTGAAAGAGCACATCAACTTGTGCTGCTCCCTCTGAGGCCTGATAATATGGCTCCTTTTACCTGTTAAGAGCTAGTGAGGCGTCCCACCTCAGTTTAAATGAACTTCAGAGAGACAGAACTGACAGAAACACAAAAAGAGCTCACCTCGCTGACTGGCGGCTCTCAGAAGCACTTCATTTCCCCTTTTTTTCCACTCACTGATTCTCAGAGTTTTTTGTGGTTTAAATGGTTCAGTAATGACTCAAAAAGTTCAGTTTAGGCAGCATGTTTGCATAAATAATAACACGTCTGGAAAAAGACTTTATTATAATATTATTTTAAATGTGTGAAACAAAAACTATGACATGTGCTGACATCCCATTCAAAGTGGGTTCCCTTTAACAGATTTTACTCTTTTGAGAAGTCCGATGAGATTTCAGAGAGTGTCTAATAGACTTTATGTTGATTTATCCAGAGGAGCATTTGTGACGACAGACACTGATGTTTGCTTGTTCTGGTTCATCTCAAAGAACTTTATGGCATTAAGTTTATGGCTCTGAGTTCTTTAATGTCAAACTTACACAACTATGAATTTGTGCTCTGAGGTACACGGCATAGAACAGTGGGGTTCCACTCGCCCATCAATGGGAGAACGTTTGGGCGCCAATCTATAATTGGGCACATTCTCACTCACATACAGACACAAATACACACACACACACACACACCACACACAAATACACACACAATATATGGGTTCAATTTGGATAGGGGAAATTTAGAGCAGCCAATTATTCTTAAATCATGTTTTTGGACTGTGGGAGGAAACCAGAGAACACCCTTGTGGAGAACATGGAAGCTCCACCCAGATTGGCATTCATTCATTTGTTCATTATTTTCTTCTTAATCCTTTACTATGGTCGTGGGGGAGGGGGTCGCAATGCCCATCTAAGGGATGTTTCTTTCACACACACACACACACACACACACACACACACTATATGGGGCAGTTTAAAACATTTGATTTACTTGGAATCCATGTTTTTGGACTGTGGGAGGAGAACCAGAGAGCACAGAGTAAACTCACTTGGACACTAAGAGAACATGGAACCTCCCAGATTGGGATTCGAGCCTCCTTCCTCAGCACTGAGAAGCAAACGTGCTAACAGCTAAACCACCTTGCCACCCCAGATTGGGAGTCCCCAAAGATTTGTTTCTTCAAAGATTGGAATTTTACAAATCATCCTTGCCTCAGCCGGGTTCTTGATCTTTACACATTTGTGACTAAATGAAACACTCCGTGTCAGTAACCATAAAACACACAAATATATTAAATACATCCTCAGAAAAGTGGATGATGTTGGCGCTATCAAAGCGGACCAATGTCATAAAAGCTCTTGTAGGCGCAATGTGTATGAGTCCTAAACATTATCTCTATAAAGTATATACACAAAAAAATACTGAATGGATAACTTTGCGAGTGGAATCATTATTTATCTCGGTGGACAGTAATACACTGTATGATGACACAATTATCTAAAGTTTGTGATTGTGATCTATAAACTAAAGGGGGCAAACCGAGGGGTGACAGTTCACCTACTGCCCTTTGACGTCTCAATAATTAACTCAGCAGATCTGATCTCTTCCTGACATGTGGATCTATTCTGTTTAATATTCTCACAAGCAGCATGTATTATTCAAACATGCAAATGAAGGTTAACCAGAAAACAGACTTTTTGACACAGGCTTCACAGTGTGTCAGCAGTGTTTGTCCCAGACTAGTAATAAACGCAATCCTCACTGATGCTACTGAACTAATGACTTCAGCTGTTTTTCCCTTCCTGTCAATTGGATTATTGCATACAGTTTGTTTCAGTTAAGTTAAAATCACCGCTCCTTATGTCAGCAGTTCTACAGTTAAAGTTCATTATAAATAATCATGTACAAGATCCAAAGTTTACCACTCAGGTCTGAATACTGTAGTTAGTATTTGAAGCAATTTTGCATCATATTCATAGTCACATTTGCTAAAATGAATGATTCTAGGACATTTATTAATTTTGACATGTGTCAGACTGACTGATCCGCTTAACCTGAGGTCTGTATATGAGAAACTAAGCAGCATCTGCACTGGATACCTCTGTACAATCACACGATGGCCAGCTTGTGTGTGGTGAGAGGTGTCTGGAGAAGCCTGGAGCTGTTTTAGCTCAAGGTGGGCTTTTTTAAAGATGTGGTCAGAAGCAGAAGCTGGATAAAAAGCTCTCCTCTGTTCACTTCTGGGTTGAGTTAGTTTGGAGAGGCGGCCACCGGACTGGCTTCAGTGAACTGCGAGTCAGTACATGAGCCCACTGGCCTTACCGGAGCTCACTGAAAGCAGGACTGTCTCCTGCTCAGCGCGAGCTGCCGCAGACTCAGAGAGAAACATCTGACATCTGCTGATTTTCACAGTTTTATTTTTAAAGCATTCAAACACCTTAGGTTGCTTTGCTACAGACAAATAAGGAGCTTTAACTAAATACTAATAAAACTTTAGTTAAGAAGCTAGACTCGAGTCAGTCGGTGTGTTAAGTCATTCATAGGAATATAAATATGTTCATTATTGTAAAGGGCACATCTACAGAATAGAACCTATAAATAGCTGGATTTAATCGAAACCACTTCAATATGGTTTATATGAAATTAATTAAGGTTTGCACATGACCTCTATTCATACAATTTGAATAGTAGATCATTCTCAACACAATCATTTAATAACCTGACAGCGCAAATAAAAGAGTCACACAGTCTCATATTTTGTGGAATCGTCTTTTCATTGTGAGCTCTAAACTAAGGGGTCAAACTGAGGGGTGACGGCAAGGACTTGCATATCCGTTTCTGAAATCGTACTTATGTCCATTTGACTTTTCACTGTGCTACCGTGCCTCCCAGATCTATCCAAATAGATGCTTTGTTAATGAAAACCCTTTCACACCTTCGGCGAGCAGCCGTTTTTACATATGAACAACAGAGAATTACCAGCAAATCAGATGCAGACATTTTCCAGGGTTGCCTCTTCAATCATGTAGCACACAGCAAGAAATGACAAACATGATTTTCAATGTTTTCAGAGAATGGCATGTGTGTGGAAAAGGATATGGTTGTTGGCATTGTTTCTTAACAAGTTCCAGAAAGTTCTTGGCTCTTCAGTCTTTTTATAATCTTTGGATGTTCATATTCTTCTGGCTTTTTGCCAATTGTATGATAGAATAAAGCAGTAAAACAAGAGGACAGTGCCGTTCCAGCTCTATCATATGAGTTATTAACAATAATACACAACCTTTTATAAAATGCTAACAAACACTTTAATAAAACGTCAATATTTTATTCATCAGTGTGTTTCTTCATTTATTTATTATCTTCCATTTAATCCTATCCTATACTAGCGTCACATGGGGGGGGGGAGAGACAATTTTAGACTCTTAAAATTGTCTTTGCAAATTTAGCAATCCGTTGCTGGACACACACACAGTTACTTACACAGACTATATGGGGCAATTTAAAGCAGCCAATTTACTATGAATCCATGATTTGGACCTGGATCCTTATTGCTGAAAGGCAGACATGATAAGCACTATACCACCCTGCCACCCATGTGTTTATTTAAAACAGAATTATTATTACATGGTCTTCTGTGATGTAATCTAGTCCGGTTTTTAAAGTGAACATAAATTGCTAAGCATTAAGATACAGAGTTATTGCTCATAGTGAATTGGCTTGCTGTTTATATTAATCTGTATTTTTATTAATGACACATGATTTAAAATAATGTATTGTATATCAGGCATTGATACGAATGTGAAACAGTCAGAGGTGAGTGTTATTGTCAACAATGTTACGGCTGGACAAACGACTTAACCAATCAGATTTAAGGACCAGAACTTCCCAGTTTTATAAAACTCATCAATGTTCCCGCATGCTTACTATAAATTCTCAGATGCTCTTTTGACGATGCAATTAGACATTCAACAGACATTATTTTAGAGAGCTGACCAAATAAAGTCCTGTTGGATTCAGACAAGTGTGGTTTCATGCATTTAACTCTTTTTGTTATGGATTAAAAAGACTTGTGATGTTTGTGTCTATAGAGATGCACTGCAGTCTGTATTCTGTCAGCTGTATGTGTAATAAACAATCAAAAGTTGAAAAAGCAGGAAGGAAGGTTCGTTAATGAAGCAAAATCTGTCAATGAGTTTGTCTTTTGGGTTTGTTGTTGGATATCAAGCAAGATCGACGACGACTCTCCTTCACTCCTCTTATCTTGGGATAGGATAGAGATTTGTAAATTTGGGCTCACATGTGTCGAGGCAGATCTGTGCGGCCGGTCCGTGGGGCTTTATTGAGTGTGCTATTGTTGATGTGTGAATAAATCCCTGCATGCTCTCTGACTGCCTGGAGCCAGCCCCTAGCTCCTGCTGCTCCCCGCTGTGCTCCCTCACTCCTCCTGATCTCCATCTACCTGGCCAGCATTCACTCTTTCTCACTCTCCATCTCTACCTATTTTCCTCATGCTGCTCTTTCTTTCTGTGTTTCGTTTCATCTTTCCACCTTCATTCACTCCACTAGGTAGGCTTTGGTGTTGCTTTCTGTCCATCTTGAAGTCATCCTGTTTCGCTATGTGCTTGTGCTCATCTTTTGCACTGAACTGTGAATCCCACAATGTTCTCACTGCTGAGCTATTCGGAACAGTAACAACACATGGAACCGGAGCAAAACGCTCGTAAACAAGCCTACAACCAACCCGGATGCTAAATTCACAACATATCTGTTTCCACTGTGCATGTAATCGCACTTTTGGAGGGTTTATTTCAAGCAAAGGTCAATAGAGTAGCTAAAACATTTAGTAAGATAATGTTACTGAAAATGATAATATTGTTTTATTTATTTAAACAGCTGCATAAGGGTCAAAATTCTGTTTATCATCGATGTAAATTGTGGCATTGCTATATTAATAATATGACATTCTGATCTATTAGACTATTAAAATTTTGACAATAAACAATGCATGACAAGCAGAGGTACAGCTATTTGAAAACTGGGGGTATGATGTAATATCCACAGTATTCTTCCAGTAACACGTGTTTCAGAGCTTACTGACGAGTTATCATTCATTTGTTAAATATCATGTGTAATGTGTGTCTGTGTGAGTGAGTTTGTGCCTAGAGATAGATTGGTGCCCTGTCCTGGGTGTATTCGCCCAGCGCCCAAAATGTTCTCGCCTGGATTGGCATGGGGAACGACGCTAGTAGATGATTGAGCAGAAGATAATGAGATGAAATAAGATAAGAACTAGAACAATAACATGCTGCTCCTACACTGATGCTTCTATATTTCTATTTGAATAATGTCTCATACATCTCAGGTCCCAAAAAGTGATTTCCATTCTCCAGAAAAAATAATGCAAATCTGTCATTTATTAATCCACCATTTTTACAGGGAAAACGACAAAGAAAACATATTCAAGGTTCATTTATTTTTTTCTACTTTATCTACTACTAGGGTTCAGGGGGGTTTCCCATGTCCATTCAGGGTGAATGTTTCGGGCACTGGGCAGATACACCCAGGACAGAGTGCTAATCTATCGCTGTGCACACACTCACTCACACACAATATAGAATGACAATTTAGAGCAGCCAATGTACCTTGAATGCATGTTTTTGGACTGTGGGACGAACCCGACGAACCCAGAGGGAACCCACGTGGACACCGGGGAGAACATGGAAACTCCACCCAGATTGGGATTGGAACCTGGATTTGACTGAGAGCTAATGTGCTAACCATTCCCGATTTTCCGCCCTATTTTCAAAGTTATTGAGCATAAATCTTTTTATTAAATTATAAAAAGTAATTATAAAAGTAACCCTGTTATTGAAGGTTTTATGACGTGTTTTACAATTAGGATGTAAAAAGATCAACAAGATTGAGTCTAAAGATTGAATCCATTTACAGTTTAGTCTTTAAAAGCGAGTACGGGTCCCGCTTTACCTCCTGTACTAAACTTCATGTGAAACTGTCAGTCGGTTTAAAATGTTTCATTACTGCAACGAATCGAGTGATGTCACTATCTGCAGTCATCATGTCGTAAAACATTTAATTACATCAGGAGTCATCATGCTGCATAAAAGCCAGGGGCGGAGAATGCTGCTGAATGTTCATAGCCATCGATCTCTCTGTATATACTGTCTGAGAAACTGTATATACTGTCAGAGAAACTTCTATGATGAATATAGCAACATGTGCTCAGGAGTAGTGTCAACATCATCTTCACAGGCCAGTTTACAATGATTATGTTTCATAGTAAAGGCTTTTAACCAGTAGGTCACCAAGTATTTCTTCAACCATGGTTTATGAATGACACAATCAGAGTGTCTCCAATTTACCTACTATCCATCCATCCATCCATCCATCATCTTCTACTTTATCCTATATTAGGGTCATGGTGGGGTTCCCCATGCCCATCCAGGGGAGAACGTTTCGGGCGCTGGGCAGATACACCCAGGACAGGGCGCCAATCTATTGCTGGGCACACACTCACTCACACAGACACATACACACCCTATATGGGGAAATTTGGAGAATTGACTTGATCCATGTTTTTGAACTGTGGGAGGAAACCGGAGAACCCGGAGGAAACCCACGCGGACACAGGGAGAACATGGAAACTCCACCCAGATGGGGATTCGAACCGGGAATCCCTGAGAGGCGAACATGCTAACCACTAGGCCACCGTGCCGCCCCAATTTACCTACTATTAGCGTGAAATATGGGATCAAACCTAAGTACCCAGATAGAATCCACTCAGACACAAAGAGGACATATAAAACCTTTGTCTGACTCAACCAGAACTCGATTCTGAGATTCTTCTGCTGTAAGGTGGTAGCACTAACTGCTGCACCTCTGTGCCGCCATACAGTTGTGATCAAATTTATTCAACCCCCACTGAAATAAAGTGTTTTGGCCAGTTTGACATTGATTTGGATCATTTCAGTCATCTTATTTACAATTATATCAAAGAGGCACTTATAAATTAGACAAATATAACATAATATTTATGATGGAATAACCACAAATGTCTTTACTGTGCTCACATCATTATCAGTTTTATTCAACCCCCTAGTGACATTATTTTTTAGTACTTAGTACAACATCCTTTTCCAGTTATGACAGCTTTCAAGCGTGAAGCATAGCTTGACACAAGTGTCTTGCAGCGACCTATGGGTATCTTAGCCCATTCTTCATGGGCAAAAGCCTCCAGTTCAGTCACATTCTTAGGCTTGCGCACTGCAACTGCCTTCTTTAGGTCCCACCAGAGGTTCTCAATTGGATTTAAGTCTGGTGATTGCGATGGCCACTCTAGAATGTTCCAGCCTTTCATGTTCAACCATGCTCTAGTGGACTTGGATGTGTGCTTCGGATCATTGTCCTGTTGGAAGGTCCAACGTCTCCCAAGCCGCAGGTTTGTGACTGACTCCATCACATTTTCCTCCAAGATCTCCTGGTACTGAAGGGAATTCATGGTACCCTGCACACGTTGAAGCTTTCCTGTACCATTAGAAGCAAAACAGCCCCAAAGCATAATTGACCCCCCGCCATGCTTCACAGTAGGCAAGGTGTTCTTTTGTTCATAAGCCTGGTTCTTCCTCCTCCAAACATAGCGCTGGTCTATTGTCCCAAACAGTTCTAATTTAGTTTCATCTGACCACAGTACACTGTCCCAAAACCTTTGTGGCTTGTCCACATGACTTTTGGCATACTGCAGTCGACTTTTCTTGTTCTTTGGAGTCAGCAAGGGGGTGCGCCTGGGAGTTCTGGCATGGAGGTCTTCGTTATGCAGTGCGCGCCTTATTGTCTGAGCTGAAACTTCAGTGCCTACATCTGACAGGTCTTTTTTCAGTTCCTTAGCAGTCACGCGGGGATTTTTCTCCACATTACGCTTCAGGTAGCGCACAGCAGTCGCGGTCAGGATCTTCTTTCTGCCACGACCAGGTAACGTTTCCACTGTGCCCTTTAACTTGAACTTGCAAATGATACTTCCGATAGTGTCTCTTGGAATATTTAACAACTTCGCAATCTTTTTATATCCATTGCCATTCTTGTGAAGAGCAATAACCTCTTCTCTTGTCTTTTGGGACTATTCTCTTGCCTTCACCATGCTTGTAAACACACCAGTAGATGTCTAGAAGGAGCTGAGTATCACAGTCCTTTTAAATCTGCCTAATTGGTGCTTATCATGCTTGATTGCTGCTCGTTGACATCCACAGGTGTTTTCAATACCTGATTGAAAACACTGGAATGAACCTCTGTTCTTATGAGTGGTAGTTGTAAAGGGGTTGAATAATTGTGTCAATGAAGAAATCACAAAAAGGCCATTTAATACTTTATGACAAAAACAATTGATGCTATCTTAGTTGCATTTAGTTCTTTAACAAGTCCTTGTAAGATTTCATTATGAACACAATTACAAATGTGCACTGAATTCCATAAAACCCTTCGCAGCATTGGGGGTTGAATAAATTTGATCACAACTGTATGTGAGGCTACCACTGACTAAAGTAGTGTGGTGGAGAGACATATATTGCCATAAAGGTAGTATTGTTCCTAAAATGTGTATTTTAGCAGGACAATGCCAGGATGTTTTTCTGGACATAGGCAGTATTTCTGTTCTTAAAAAGGTATGGCACATCACATAGAGGAGAGTCAACTGTAGCCAAAACTTTACCCACAAAACTGCATCAATCAGCAGTTTCAAATCCCATACAATTAAATTGTAGTGTTGCAGACAATATTTGTTTGCCATTAACAAAGAATGAATTTTGTGCATTGTGTATTGTAAATATGTTCATTTACAGGACATTTTGTCATTTAGCAGATACTTTTATCCAAAGCGACTTACAAGTATCCCAACTCAGATGTGGTCAGATCACAGGGCTGGCCAAGCAATGAGGGTCTTGCACAAGGGCCCACATTGGTAACTTCAGTCGACCTTGTTTTTAAACCCACAACCTTCTGATTGATAACCCAACACCTGTTGCAATTTTAGGAATTGTCTCAACCTTTCTGGAAATAGGGTTTGTGTAACCAAACATGGTTCAGCACCCCGAGCTATTTGCTTTTCATTACATTCAAATCATTACTTCACTGAACAAAACAGAAAAACTGTCCATTTTTAAATACCAACCTCTAATTATAAAATCAATTAACAGTTTAAATGTTGTTTTGAAACAGAGTTTTTAGGTCTTCTCATTTAGAATCTATCATTGTAATAATACTGAATAAAACCAAATTGTAAGTAAAACAAACAAATCCTTTAATTCTGTTAAATGTTCTCTTTTATATCAGAGCTCATGCCTTTGTGTTCGGCCTGTCGCTATCCTTGTAAGTATGCTATTCGATTGTAATATCATTCAGGAACATCTTGTTAGTTGTTTGATCTAAATATACAATTATCCTCTATCGTCATAGAAGAGTGAGGCCATTTTGTGAAGCTGTGTTCCATTAGACTTTTCTCCTCCTCTCTGCATTGTCTTTGTCTTCTCTCATCATTATTTGTGAGTCAAATCTCTCAGAGGTTCTTTTAAAATGATCAGGCTTTCTTTTACAAAACTGTCATCGTTTTGGCCCTGCTCTGTACCTTTCAAGTTAGGTACCGAGGCATTTGTGCTGCTTTTGGCTAGGTGAACAGAGTTGTGAGTAAATGGTTGAGGATACAATACAAGATTCAGTGTGGTGAAGAAACAGAAAGTGGGACTGGCTCCAGTATGTGGGCTGTACGGTTGTTTTGGAGGAACTGTAACAAGTCATTCCTCATGTGTTTATGGCCCACACCCATTAAAAGAGATGCATAAAATCAATAGCCATGTAATTACACAGACAAATATTATCAGTACCATAAATTGCACTTAAGACCTATGGACTTTAATCATATGACTCCACTTTTGCATGACATTCGAATTTTGCCTGTTAGAGCAGCCTGATCAACTACACATGCTGCTATTGTGAATTGTAAACATCTAGGAGCAAGAACAGCTCAGCCACAAAGTGGTAGACCACACAGGCACACATGGTGCAAAGGGCACATTAAAGTTGAAAACACTGGTGAAACATCAGTGACCGGTTTGCAGAACTGTTTATTGGGAACTTCTCGGGTTAGATCTCCATGACTGTATACAAGTCAAGGATCACCATGTGTTGGCTAATATGCGGTGATTCTATTTTTGCATAAATTAAGTAAAGACTTTTCCTCTTCTGGTGTTATAATGCACTGGGAATTAAACAGGATTCTAAATGACAAAGTTTCTGCCTTAATCACAACTAAAGCATTTTCCAGTAGCCTGAATATTTGTAAACATGAATACTGTAACTCTTCAACTCGGTTTCTAAAACTTCAGTGTTCGTCAGCCGGTGGAGAATTGTAGGATAACATTTCAGATTGGGCATATGTTAGAATGGAGCCAGGTGAGCAAGAGGTTGCATTAATGTTTAGTTATGACTGGTACAAAATTGCGAGAATACAAATAACCAGGGGCAAAGAAGTTGCTGACAAAACTAAGAGAAACTAGAGAAACAATCAGATTCAGGAACTTTTGTCAGTGAGAACTGAAATTGTTAATATACTGTACTATATTCTTAACATACATTTGTTGTCAAAAAACAACAAAAGTAAATGAATAAAATACAAACTGGCTGAATGACTATACTTTCAGGTTTAAGTACAAGTTTATTTATTTAAATAATGTTTTTTTTTTTTTTTTTTTACAATAGTACATTGTCTCAAAGCAGCTTTACAGAGTTCTAAGCCAGAACCCTAAACAACAAGCAAAAGTGACAGTGGCAAGCAGAAACCCCCTGGTGTTGTTGGTTTTTAAAGAAGGAATATTGGGAGGGGGATGCTGATTTAGTTGTGGTTTGCACGTTCACCTCTCAGCTCTGGGGATCCAGGTTCGAATCCTAATTTGGGTGGAGTTTCCAAGTTCTCCCCCTCCCCTGATGGGTTTCCTTCCATAGTTTACGAACATGGATTCAAGGTAAATTGAATGCTCTAAATTGCCCCTAAATTGTGTATGTGTGTATCTATCAAGTGTGTGAAACATTCTCCCCCGGATGGGCATGAGGATCCCCCACAACCCCATTTTTGATCGTGTTCTGCTCATTACAGGTACACCACACTCCAGATTAGGTGAGAATGCATCTTGTCTGCTGTGTGTGTAAATAAAAACTCAGAAAAAAATTCAGCAGACATTAAAATAAACAGAATAAGATTAGAAGTAGGCCTAATTGCTAAATAATTCTCAACCACCTTATTTGGCTGAATAAATACAAATTCAAATAAGTGCAAATACAAATATGAAATTACAAAATTAAACCCAGAAAAAAAGTACCAAACCGTATTTCCGGATGTAATTATCTCTTTGCCTTTCTCTTAATCTCTATTTCACACTCTTCCTCACACACACACTCTCTCTCTCGTTCTCTCTCTCTCACCCCCCCCCCCCCATTTCATCTTATTAAAGCACATGGATTGTCACTCTATTTACCAAATATAGTCTGACAAAGAAGTGGGAATATTTCCTGATTGAAGATCAAAGTAGCGAAGTCTCCTCCTCAAATCCCGCCCCTTCTATTAGAGCCCCTTAAGAACAGAGGAAAACATCAATTTCTCACACATCAATGGCGGCTTCATAATCAATTGAAAAAGACACTTGTATGGGGATGCAAATCTTATCTTTGTCTTATTAAAAGCTTTTAGAAGATACATGTTGGGATTTAATATTATTAAATAAAAGAGGTTGGTTTTTAATCTGAAGATGCAGAGGCGTTAGTAATGGTCTAAATCAAAGCCAAGGGATTCTCTTAATTACAAGCGGAGTTTTCCTTTGCTTATTAATATTGATTTAATACACTGTGATCTGATCTGTGTGCCCATGATGCTTTTTAAAGGGGGTTAATGAACACAACCAGGGCTTCAGCCTCATTTCCTCTGAGTACTAGAAGGTAAGAGTGCTGATGGCCCAGCTTGAGAAAAATTCTTTCTGTGACCAGTAACAAAAAACTTCTGTCTCTTGTGTCCCTCAACAGAGTGCTGACCTCTCATTACTGACCTCAGCGGAGTTCTGCTCCTCATGTGAGTTCTTTTAAAAGTGTTAATGACAAATGGCTATATACTGTATATGAAGCAATTCATGCAACTGTGTTTTATAACGTATAGCTTTCTGTAAGTGATAAAGAACATTAATTGTTGGCTGAATAACGTGAAAAACTATTCAAGATTACCATAGAACCATAAAACAATGTCAGAGTGTCGAAAGTATGTTAAACATCAAAGATTTTGAAAGAAAATAATGCTTTACGTACATCAGAAATCAAACTGGTAAAGATCTGCTTTGTTATAGGTAACAGTGTGGTTTCAGAATTAATTGTGTTTCACAAACCTGCAGCTACAAAGTTTTAAACAAAAGAAAAGCAACAATTGATCAACCTTGTGATAGGCATTGATTGGCCTTTGCTTCGGGCTCTTACAGCTGCAATGGAGCCAAATGTGGGGCAGATTGATTTTTTTCTGCAATAATTTCTTAATTAGGCCCCTGGTTCTGAAAACAACAACAAGTTTTTATCCCCAGCAAGCCTGCGCACTGATTTGGGTCTTGGGAGCACTTTTCTGCGGTTTTCTTTGAATTATCTCTTTAGACAGCATTGAGTTTCAAACCTACCACTGAGTTTTGGTTCGCTTTGAAGTGAATACAAGTGTTTTGTTTTAGCAAGAATCCACCAGAAATATAACAGCATTGAGAAATAACAATACAGCAGGGCAAAGTAATGAGCAATGTGTTGAGCTATTAATGTTTATTGTGATGCTCAATTTGCTGCCAAATCTTTAAAAATGACACAACAACAATACTATAAAAATTAAAATGATATTTACAGCTTTAAAGCAGTCTTTCTTTTTCTAATTAGTTTATATGATTGAAAGCTAACTGTCTGAGCCACCCACTATACAAAGCGCCATTACAGTCACAAGAGTTAAATGTTGGATTATTGCATCAGGCTTTTAAATCATTATACTGTAAACTTACTATACCATGCAGGAACTTTACAATACTGTAACGCAAAACCAAACCATCTCATGACACTAAAACAACAAGCACACAATCATATTGTATCTTGTTGTATTTTAGAACTTGCTCATCTATTATGAGTCATATAAGTTTATTCTTTCAGCAATTAGCAAAATTAGGAATATACATACAGGTAAGAGTATTTCTTAATTATGCAGAAACTTTGTAATTAAAAGCATACTATATATCTTTTGTTCTAGATATTATATTTGTTACAAAATCACATGTCACCTATCCCAACCTCTCTATTGCTCTTTAATGTACCTGTGATTTTATATTGGGGTCAGCTTTACTTTGAGCCAAATGTTAAAAATGCATTGACTACTAGGCTTTTCTAATAGAATTATAGGAGTAGAGGAGTAAAGGAAAAGGATAGTGTGTAGTGATTTTTTCTCACCCCAGTTTCCTTCTTTACTATTCACCCTCATATACACTTACTCCTCCAAACCCATACACACACCATGCTGACTGGGTTGTGTAGTTTGTCAGGCAGTCTTTTTTGAGCTCTTCTTCCTGCTCTCTCTGGGCACAGAAGGTAGCCTGCTGTTCTTGTGTCTGATTTAGGAAGAAGCTTCACAGACGGGATGCTCAGCCTCTCCAGGGACAATCAGTTGTGGGCCATACAACAGTGGAGGGCTCAGCCCAAAACACAAGGCCATCATTAAAGAAGGCCATCTTTTAGTAAGCAGCACAAAGTGGGGTTACGACTGCGTTGCCTTTCCGCATGGTTTTTCATAGACATGCCATTGTAAACTATTCAAGCAGACAGCAACTGCAGGTTAAAAAGAAGACACACAGATGTAATTTGTCATCTAAGGCTGTCTCCACAAGCCACAAATAACCGACAGCATTGCAACTCAATCCAAAGATTCCACAAAATAAACTGAAACCCCATTGTAATGAATGACTGGGAATTTGGCCCATCATTTTATATTTCTCAATGAAACAGGACATATTCTAAACCTCAGTAATGTGTGCAAACAGACACAATGTAGCTTCAGGTCATTTGATTTAATTAATTTAAAAAAATAAGTAAAAGCAATTATTTCATTTAAATAAATTTTGGTGATTTATTTCATTTTCTGATTACACTGGGGTTAGAAAGACTAATCGGTTTCCTTTTTGACACATCTTCATCAAAGGTGCCAATAATTCAGGAGCTGATTTGAAGTTATGTCTGGGAGATAACCCTGAGGCCATGGGTTCATCAAGTGTGTAGTGTAGACTAGGTGGGATGGAAGCTTTTTGTTTGTGTGACTTGGCTGCAGTAGTGTTTAAGTCCACAGAGAATACAGACCACAAATCCTAACATTCACTCAGACATTTAGCATGTACTGACTCAGGTGGCCACGTGTTAAAACTGCTGCTGACCGAACTGCCCTGATTAATGTCTATCATGTTCATGACAGAAAAATCTACTGTTTGTTTTGGATAATACAGACAGGTCCAGATTGGCCTCATGTATTTCCCACTTTGCACTATTGGAGCCACAGCAGAGGTGAGACACGCAGCCTTGGCTGGACATAATGTCTGGAGAGCTGACATGCCCTCTGCATAACAACATATTCAAATCTTCTACACTGTTTAAAACCTTCGGAAGTCTCATCAATGTAGATTTTTGACCTAAGCCTCAGTGTGTAGAAATTTATACTTCTAAAAAAAAAAAAAATCACTGCATTTTAAATTTGTCTTATGAGGGCAGAGAGATTTAACAGGCTAAATTACAGTCATTTATACACACACACACACACACACACACAAACACACACACACATATATATATATATATATATATATATATATATATATATATATATATATATATATATATATAAATATATGTATGTATATATATATATATATATATATATATATATATATATATATATATATATATATATATATATATATATATACAGTATATATAACACAGCACTTGCTTCCTATGTATTAATGTCTATTAATGTCTGTATTAATGTCTTTTAATAATATTTCATTTAGTACTTTACTGGTTGTCTCATACGTAAGACATGTTGTTTTGATTAATTATTTATTATTATTTTTTAAAAATTTAAAAAACAGTTCTGTAACCTTTGATTTATTCAAATGCAATAAATATATGCATCACATTTTAGGGATAACAAACAAACGAGCGAAGAAAGAAATAATGGAATGCATTCCTTTTGTATTTCCTCTTAAAACACATCATTAAAGGCATTTAGCCTGAGCATATAAAACTAAGGTTATTTGCTCTATCATTGTTTCATACACGCAAAATGTAACAGGCTATTAGTATAATTGTGGTTATTCAAATCATTATTCGCCGATCTAATTTATTTAAAATCTTTTGAAATAATGTAAAAATGGTTGTGAGTCTCACTCACAATGGGAAAATTTACAATTAACTCTATGTGAAAAGGTCAAATGGCAAGTTCCACTCGTTAAAACTAGAAAACTTTATATTGTTTTATTCATCTACCTTAGAGGGTATCTGGCATAAATCATGCTGTTGGTACTATTAAACAACCTTCTAAAATGCACATATTGTTATCATGAAAACAAGCAGAAAGACCATTAGAGTCCAACAGAGCTCATAATATGCTAATTAACAACAGTCATTTTAGGCTCTATACGGACATGCAGGGATTGTGGGTAATTAACTGTTTGCACACTGACCTGATTTATGCTCAAAAATTGCTTTCTTATTTCAATGAGTGTTTCATTTTAAGGTATTAAGACATAAAGAGTCATTTTAATTCAAATGATAAGTTTATTTTCCAGTTCTTATCTATCTCTCTCTCTCTCTCTCTCTATATATATATATATATATATATATACAAAAATATTTTTATGGCTTAATATTGTAATTGAAAATAGCTGAATCCCATTAACCTTATGTTCCTTTACCTTTTTAAACAGAATAGCTTATTTTTAATACAAGGATTATTTACCCATCAGCTTTCAGTAAAAAAAGGTTTCATAAAAAGAAGTATGTTTAAATGTATTAATAATGCTATTGTAATCTAGAACTAACAGTAGAAAAATGAATGATGCGCCACTCCACTCATGTGGGCGTTCAAATAGTGTTCTGATGCCCACATGACCTTGTTCTGTGTGTCTGACATGAATAGCCTTCTTGGATTTAAGCATATTGGTCAGAGGTTCACCAAGCCAGTAAAAAAACTATCAAGAATGATAAATGCTGCTTTGGCAGATGTATTTTCTGCACAATGGATTAAAACAAGCTACATGCTATTAAAGAAAAAAAAGTATAAAAATAATGTATACATTTGCTTTATTGCCACAGGCAAATTCAAATAGAATTTACTAAAACCTGATTTCATTTTTGTTTCTGTGTAGACACCGTGTCATTTAGTCTGAACCAAATACAGGTTGGTCTGCTTCAGCCAGCTGCATGTAGCCTAATCTCTCAGAGCCTACATTAAACTACACTACACCTCTCTCACAGATCACACCACATGCCTACTGAGAAATGACTGTTCACCTTAACCTTCTGCGTTGCATTCTTTCTCTTTCTCTCTCTGTCTCTTTGTGTTTTATGGGCTGGTGCCTTTAATTAATAAACATTAAATTCATCGACTCTGTTTTTTTTTATGTATGAGTAGTATAACCAAGTATAACCATAATTTAGAGTATGTTTTATGTGCGGTAATTATATATATATATATATATATATATATATATATATATATATATATATATATATATATATATATATATATATAGAGGTGTGTTTTAATAAACACTAAAAATAGGACTCTATTTTTAACATATTGTTGTTAGTATATTAATAATTATATAATTCATAATTATATAATATATATTAATTATATATTATTTATATAATATAATTCATAATTATATTATATAATAAATAATTAATCAATAGTAATAATTATTATTATTGTTGTTATTATCATTAATAATATACTAACAACGATATACAAAGTTATTAGTATTATTATAACTAAAAATTATTTATATCATATAACAAAAAAACTGAGAAAATTGGCTCCGAAAAAAACTGACTTATTGTTACTCTGATATTAAATGCTTGTGTGGGTTACACACACACACACACACACACTCACTCTAACACACACACACTCACTCTCTCTCTCTCACAAACACACACACACACACTCTCTCTCTCACACACACACACACACACACACACTCTCTCTCTCTCTCTCTCTCTCTCACACACACACACACACACACACACACACACACACACACACAGTTAAACCCACAGGGAGAGTTTCCGTGTAGCTCTGGCTCTTCCGGCCGCCTCGCCATTCCAACAGTAAAGCTCACAGGGCCGCTCTCTCTCTCTCTCTCTCTCCAAAGTCTGTCTCTCTCTCCAGACTCTACGTCTCTCTCTCTCTCTCTCTTTCTTTCTCTCTGGTGTTCTTCACCAAAGCTCGCTTTTCCTTCCTCGCTTTTCAAACCGCTTCGTTCGTCTGCCGCGCTGCTCCTGCCTCCCCCTCCCTACTTTCCTGCCCCTCTCTATTTATGAAAACGTCACTTCAAGTCCCTCCCTGTTTGAATCTCATTAGTTTCTTGTGTGTTTCTCCCTGTCAATAATCCCGAATCCAGACTCTCTCTATTTCCATCCCTCTCTAGCTGTCAATCAGCGCCGCCTTTGAACTGAAAACCACTCCGACCAACTTCAACTCACTCAATCCGAGCGGCTCGGCTCCGTCTCCGGCTCCTTTTTCTGCCAAGATTGCCCTCTTTTTTTAGTTCGCACTGATCGCCAGTCTTTGGGAAACGCCAGGGCAGACCCTGAACTCGAACTCGGGATTCGGGATCACAGAGATCAAGGGTTGAAAACTTTGCGTTTTGGCCCCCCAGCACTGGTCGGGAGAAAATGCCGCAGCTGAACGGCGGTGGAGGGGACGATCTGGGTGCGAACGATGAAATGATTTCCTTCAAAGACGAAGGCGAACAGGAGGAGAAAATTTCCGAGAACTCCTCTGCAGAAAGGGATTTAGCAGATGTCAAGTCTTCGCTCGTAAACGAGTCAGAAACGAATCAAAACAGCTCGTCGGATTCGGAGGTAAGTGACAGAGCCCCGCGCCGCTGTTGTCCGTTAGTTTTCGGGGCTGTTTTTCGGGGAAAGCGGGAACTTTTAGCGCCGCTCTGCTGACTTTCAAACTAACCGTGTGTTCGCATTGTGTGTGTTGATCGCTGCGGCTCGATGTGCATCTGAAGGCGGAAAGACGGCCTCCGCCTAGAGCCGAAACTTTCAGAGACAAAACAAGAGAAAGTTTAGAGGAGGGTGAGTCGCTTTTTTTTTTTCTCTAAATGAGCCTGTGTTTCACACGTTTCACACTCTTCACCTAAACATGTGCGGCGCCTTGTTTTTTTGAGCAGCGCGCTTACGAAACTTGTGCTTTGACGCTCCCTAAGAAAGTTTTCTTCTTTCCCCCCCGCCATGTTAGCTGCGAAAAGGCAAGATGGAGGGCTGTTCAAGAGCCCCCCGTACCCGGGCTATCCATTTATAATGATCCCCGACCTGACCAGCCCCTACCTCCCCAACGGCTCCCTCTCACCCACCGCGCGCACAGTAAGTGCTTTCTTTAATTTCACTTCCTTCACTTTCCTACACACACACATACACACACACACACACACACACACACACACACACACACACACACACACACACGCGCTCGCACAAAACTGAGTTAAAACACAGAGGGAGAGTAAAAACAGTAAAAAGCCGCGCTGCTGCTGCGGGGGGTAAGTTCTAAAAATCTACAGGCAAAGTTTCGCAACTTCATAAAACCTGAGCCGCACCGGCTTACTGTACACACACACACACACACACACACACACTGCGCGCACATCCCCGCCTTCGATACAATTATCGTCTCCTCATTCAAAATGTAAAAAATATTAGTCACGTGTTTTCGTTTTAATAATAACGCTTTACTTAAATAGCAATAGCAAAAAACAGTAGTAATATAATTATAACAGCTTATTTAATAATAATCAGAATAATACAGCATTTACCATTAATACTAATATTCCTACTAATACAACATAATTGTTTATTTCGGAGAATTCAGCTCAATTAATTTCAATGAAATCAAATCAATATGTTGCTGCCTGTTCTTTAAATCAGTCTGTTTTTTTAATAAGTCATAAGATGCTGTTGTGATTGTGCGGTGGATGTAGATGTAGACTGATGTTCGGTGCAGGTTGGGTATATTTAGACTGGGATGTATCCACAGAATAATGAACACAAAGCACAGGAAATATTTAGCAGCACTTTACGAAAATGTTTCCCGTTTGAAGTAAATAAGGATTTGCATAACATATGCCAGCCGCATGAAACATTTATATGTTTGTAATGACAGCAATTTGTTGGACTTGATTGACCGTACGTGAAGGAAAAGAAATGAAGTTTTTATGCTCAGAGGAATTTAACGCACAATTTATAGATTTCCATGATTTAATCAATTTTAAATAGTTGATAGAATGTATTATTTTTCCTGGTGAACCTGCTTGTCCCTGAGGATGTTAGCGCTGCTGTTACGGATAATTTAGTGACTACCATAAGGGTATTTATGTCGTTTTTAATGGTGCGCAAAAATTTCCCTTTTTCTGCATAATTGCAGTTAACTGGTTTTATTTGTTCACGTTGATTTAAAATTAAAGATAGATTATTAAAAACACATTAAATTACTACAAAATACTGACAAATTATTAAATAATATAAAACAATTCTGACATGCATTTTCACATATATATGATAATAAAATGTGTGTGTGTGTGTGTGTGTGTGTGTGTGTGTGTGTGTGTTATTGCATGGCCATTGGCAGCGTTACTCACTAAAGCTTTTCCTTTGTTAAATATTGTTTTCATGTGACAGTGTCATCTTTCTCCTGTTACTGGTGCTTTCTTCTTTACAATGTAATATCAAACCAGTCACAAAGCCCTGTATTTTTACACATACATTTATACTGAACACACACACACACACACACACACACACACACACACACACACACACACAGGCATACACACACACTCTTAGTAGTGGAGTCATGGGCTCTCACCCAATCGTTATATTGTTTAAAGACATTACAGTGATTTTGTGTGCACGTTTACTTTGTTTCTTTTTATTGCTGTTTTTGGAGATTGTAGTTTGATTTAGTGGTAAAATACATAAAGGTTTATATTTGCAGAAAGATCAGAGTTCTTATGATGCATACTGATTCTATATGTAGATTCCTAGAAATTCTAATTGAAATAATATTAGGGTAAGAACCCCTTATTTATACGCTTATATTTATTTCATGGGGAGTTGTTTAATTATGTAAAATTATTTCATTGCAAGGCATAATTTCTATTCTTGCAGATGATAAACCGGGTTAAATTCAAACCCATTTAGTAAAAATAATGACTGTTATTTTCCCCCCTCTCTCTGTTATTACTTCTGTGAGGTGCATTACCTGTGTGATGCTCGGGCATCCTACCCATGTCTGCTTTTGAAGTCGAAAGCGCTTGTTTTCACAAATGCATTGCTTAAATCTGGTATAAATAATTCACCTGAACATCGATTAACTGTCTTTCTTTTTAAGAAACATGCAGGGCTTAACCCTGTTAACTGGCTCTAGTGCCGGCAAACCTTTATTACAGACCGTTTTCCTGAACAGTGCAAGCGCTGATCATGCCGTGTTTCTCTGCAGTGCTCTCGCTTCTGTATTTATCCACTGCTTTTTTTTCAGACTAACCTGCTGACGGCATAAATAAAGGAAGCATTGCCATTTTTGTGGGTGCAGTTTTGGCTGTTTTATAGCAGTTATTGTCATCAAGTTTGGATGAATTTACTGATTTGATGAACGTTATAACAGTAAGTTTTATGGAGAAGCTTTGACTGAGAGGTTCATATTGGAAATGTGACAAAATCTTTAGTATTTTTATATGCCTTGTGTCAGCTCATTTTTCCTGAGCCAGTTCGTGCAATAGTGATGAAATGTCTGTGCTTCGGCTCGTGTTCGAGTGTGTGTAGAAGGGGGAGGAGGACTTGAATTAGTCTGACCTCGGAGGCCCATAATAACGGGAAGTTTGTTTTTCCAACTAGCTCAGCCTCAAAAGCTCTCTGATGATTTGGTAGTGTTCAGAAATTTGACTTGACACCAGTGCCAGTGCTAGTCTCCCCGTTTTCATTTCCGATCAGCCCTTCCTCACCTCTTGCTCATCCAACCTTTTAGCCCTCCTGACTGGTGTAGGTCGGAGGCATGTGAACATGACTGTGGCTGGCTTGTGTGTGTGTGTGTGTGTGTGTGTGTGTGTGTGTGTGTGTGTGCACTGTGGTTTAAGAGGTGGCTTTTGTAGCGGGGGAATGTTCGACCACGGCAGGTTAAAGCGGTGAGAAAGCCGATGTTGCGACTGAAGCCGTTCACGGTTCTGGCCGGCAGTGTTCTGCTTGTGAACCCCACGAGTTTCTTTTCTGCCCCAGCAACTTATGAATGTTAAGATATTTGACGCCACCCCTGGCCCCATAATTCTTTATGCTTTCAGACCTTTGGCAGGGGTTTCAGGTTTCAACATATAATTATGTTCAGTTTAAAAAAGCGCCAAAAATAAATTAAGAGGAAAACCTGCAACTGTCAGTACCCTCTGCTCCGTTTACGAGCAACACAAAAGATATTCCCTGAAATCTGTGGCATTTTCATAGCAGCCCTGGCACACAGAATTGGACTCTTTCACAATCCTTCTTTTCCCTCCATTTAATTCTTTCCTTTTGTTTTAGTAATGTTCTGCTTCCAGTGTAGTAATTTAAATGTGAATTTTACAATTCTCCTAAGTAGAATGGCTATTTTTAATCTGAGCTGTTCCAGATGAATTAATTCTTTCAGAAAAAAACAAAAACCAAATACACATGTGCTCGTTCTTTGTGTGAACACATTTAATAAGCTCTGGCAGTATCTGTCTGGCTCTTTTATTAATATCTAGCCACTAATGGCATATCATGTGGATTATGTGGATTCTGCCTCCGCGGTGAATAGCTTGTCGTGTGAAGGGCAAAAGATAGTTTAATGCGGATTTAGAGGGATAGACTTGTACCTTATCAAATTGGCTTTACATGTTGATGGCTTCTAATTGCTGTCCGCAGGGGGTTGAGCGAGCGGCGCGGACACGTTTTGTGCTTCCCTTCACAAAATGCACTCGTAGTTTATTTAGAAGGTTGCTGTCCTTTTGTTTTGCAAATCACTTTTGTTTACAGAGAATAGCAGAAGCAAGTCTCTGTCTTTTTGTCACCCCCCCTCTTCCTTTTTTCCTTTCTTCCTTCTTTTCCTCCTGGTCTTTCGACCCACGCAAGACAGCAACGAGGCGCTATTTTGTTGGGGCTTGATAAACAGTCATAAAAAAGTGCAATCTGTTTTGGATTTGAGGGAGTTAAGTCGGGAAGCAAAGTTTGGCAGCGTTAAGCTGAAATTGGGGCCTGCAAGACATTAGCAGCGCACAGCACATTCTCTTGCCTTAATTAGTCCGAACTGTAATTGTTCACGGGCTGCCAATAGGAGTAATGCGCAGGAAAAGTGGAGTTGCGCTAAAACGGCCAACGGTTTTTAAAACAATAAATCACTCGCATATTTGTGCCGTGATTCAGATGGAGTCTCGACCTCTCCCATCTCGACATGTGGTAAATTGTAAAGTCAATGAATCGCAGATGTAGGGGTGAGAGGGAGAGAGTGTACAGTAAGGTTCTGTTAACGCCTGAATGAATGGAAGAGATTTGTGCCGTAAATATTTACAGTGGGGGCTTTTTGGTCCTTGCTGGGTTCAAGTATCTATAGTAATGTCCATCAATTGTTTCTCATAAGTATCCACTTTAAGCTGTTTTTCTACATTTGGTAATTGGCTTATAAATAATTAAACATTTACATATGATATTTTGCAGTGTTCAGAACATGCTCATTAGTATTAGGTTTTCTTTAAGCTCGACTGTCCTGTGTCTGATGAATGGGAGGCTAAAGCTGTTGTAAATTTGACGTCTCATGAAGCAGCACTGGCTTAGCAGCTGTGTGCTTGGACCCCGCAACCTCCCTACACCCTCCCCACCCCGACTCCAGCATTCATTTCCATAAAGTTCAGCACAAAGATTGCACTGTACATCTGGAATGCAACTTTTGTCATCTGTTATATATAGTTTTTCTGCTGGCCCACACTGCGCAGGGTTCCCAAAACATGGAAATCATATTACTCTCACCCTACCTCTCCCCCTGTGCCTCACATATGCACCGTTCAGGTCGAGCCGATTACTTTGTATGTGCGTGTGTAAACTTTTTGTGCAGCACGTCTTCAGATAATATTAACAGATAGTGTAGAACTGATTGATTTTTTAACAGAATTTGTTGTTTGGATTTGTTTATCAGGAATCTAGGCATATTTGTTTAAGTAACAGTGGAATTCATATTCCTGGAATTTTACTACAGCAGTCCAACATGAATATCACGGGTTTCATAGAAATCGAATAAATCGTCCAAAATCTATTTAATATGAACTGTGCATGCATATGTGACACATCATGGACCGAGCTATAAAACCTGATCCTGTCTCATATTTATTATCGTTCATATCTAGGTATGATCTAAAGTAACATAAAGTAGTATAATAAGTAGTATAGCTGTGTCATACTGTAATAAGGAACTTTAGATTTTATTTATTCTAGATTTTTATTAAGAAAAAAAGAAGGGTAATAGAATTGATTCAAAGTTTAGGCTGGTGAGTCTGGAGGGGGCAGGTCGTTGAGAAAAGCAGGAAAAACTATGGCCCGCTGTGGAGGGGCCGAGAGTGGATGATGGGGAAGGAGACGCACAAAGCCTGCATGAATAGGGTGCATAATTGCTGCTAATGCTGGGGCAATGAGAGCGGCCACAGTTCCTGGTTAGATGTCCAAACAATAGGGCCCCAAGGCCCTGCATTTATCTACATTTAAAAAAGAGAGAAGAAACACAGCAGGGCCGAGACAGGACAAGCGGGGAGGCGACAAGTTTATAGCCCTGTTTGATGGACATGCCGTGTGTGTGGCTTTTCTCTGTTAATGAATCGACCTGTTCCCCATGTTTATTAGCTCCTCCCTGTCATCGGAAGTTCTGCTCGAAGTAAAGCGGAGTTGACTCTGGAATTCAGCTGCTTTTGGCTTTTGTTTGGATTGGAACGTGCATGGCCAAAGTGCACTCTCACATGATTTCTATCGGAAGACGGAGGAGTTCTTCCTCTGACTGTTTTATTACAAACGATGGGAGTGTCTGAATTTGCTGTGTGTGTGTGTGTGTGTGTGTGTGTGTGTGTGTGTGTGTGTGCACATGCCTTTATAGTGCTATGTGCGTGCATGATTTCTTTTATTATGTAATTATTAAGATAATGACAATCCCATCAGTGTTTAGAGGGCAAAAACTATTGTTTGTTTAAATGGGTGAATGTGAAGTTCATTACTTTATTTTTATTTAAACCCCAAAATGCAAGGATGTGTTATTAACATGAAAAAACAAGAAAGTTCTGCTTTTTGTGATGTGGTCCTTTTATATTACTGTTCATTTTATTGTTGTATTTTTGCTTATTATTTTAAATCAGTTTATGAAATGGTGTTAAGTCGTTTTTTAATAATGAGCAAGTAATTACTATTTAACGTTTTACACACTATTGCAATAAAAAAGAGTGAAACAGAAGTAATTATTCTCTTTGTAATAACACATGCGGTTGGTTAGTGTAGTTAAATGTTCCCTATAGAACCTTTGTGATTACGTCCTGTTCTCTCAATCAGGAGGTTGTATTCTTAGAGAGTTGAAGTCCAGGTTGCCAGTGTGGATCATTTTAGACAAGGCCATTAGCTCATAGTTACAGAGGTGCTGTATAGTGGCTGAGCAAAATAGAGTCTGACCTCACACCTGCTCATGTGGATGAAATCCCTCAAACACACCAGATTTATGTAGTGAAGCTTCCAAGAAAAGCAGAAACTTGTAATGTAAATGTAAAGGTGTCTTGATAATTTTGTCCACATTATCTATATTAATGACAAAATCATCTTATCTCAAATTTGATCATATACGCACAGCATTATTAGTTAATGAGGCGGTATGGGATTTAATGTCAACCTATTTCAAATACAGAGTCACAAAGTGTTTCTCTTAACAATGGGAATTGATTTATGTTCTCTGGGAGTATTTAGCATTTGTAAAACCAAACATAAATAGACAATAAAAGTCTTTAATCTTATAATTGAACTTTTAATTGGTGCTGCTTAAGCCGGAAGAAAGGTCGCGTGTGCGGGTGTGTTTGCAGGGACGTTTGTCGCCACACATCTGCGAATGCGAGTTTGTCTGGTTATTAACTAATTGTTGACCTAGATCCACTTAGAGATCTGCATTCCAGCAAGAACAAAAGGTTATAAGGTTTGTTTTCAAAAAAGGTTCACACTTTTCATTTTAATTGTGATTATTGTGGAGTTCAGTTAAAGCTGCGGCTGTTTGGATTTTACAAACACATTTTTTTCCACAAAAATGAACTTTCTGCTGCTGTTTGATAACGTGGATATTCTGCTATGAATCAGTGGCATGAAATAGGAGCTCATCTGGAGCCTTTAAGATAGTGTCATCGCAGTCAGTATTTTATCTCGTTCGGACTTAATCAATATAGATAACACATTTGTGTCTAGCCCTTTTCTCGTCAGAAGACGAGACATGGCCCTTTGTACCATTTTTGTTATAATTATAATTATTATGGATTAGTTCAGAGTTTACGTTAAGCCACATTTGCGGCATAACACTTTTCAATGAATAGAAAATAAAAATATCACAATACAAAATAAAAGTAGTAAAATGGATTGAGTATTCCATCACTTAAACATGTAAATGTAAGAAACCTACAATTAACCTGCAGATACTGTTTAGGATTTTCTTGCCTACCTAAGCTTTACCAGGAGATGTTAACGTCCGGGCTCCCTTATCCCCGGTCTGTTAATTCTTAATTAATTATAATTGAATAAGATAAGTTTTAACCTTCTGTATGCTGTGAGTTTAGAAGATAGTGGGCGTCTGCATTCCTCCTATAAGCCTGGTTGCTCTGTCACTCACTACATCTCATTAGAAAGCCACACGGAAATTCCAGGAGTGAAACACTATTCCAAATCGAAGGGAATTGACTTCCCATGCTAAGCATATTGTCAATTACATTCCAACTGAGGAGAAAATTAAATAGAAGTGTATCTGTGGCCGGCTGGCCCGGAGGGTACAGAGAATGCGATAGGCATTAACCAGCGGCCAGTGATGTGGAGTCAGATTGTAATGATGTGCACTCATCTCAAGGGTGTGAAACTCGTCACTGTGACAGGAGGTGTGTAATCCTGTGGGTCTCTGCATTTAATGAAGATGATGAGCGTCTGTCACTGATAGTAAACAGTAATCTGTTCCTGCTGCCTATCTGACAGAGGCAAACGAGTGAACGATGAGTTTGGAGTGATTTATAAGGAAACCTTGCTTAATCCTGACCCGGGGCTGTTGGCTTTGGATGGCGGACACTGTTCGACTAGCCGCCTGGAGTCATGTGACTGTGGCGACGTTTTTGTTCAGCGGCGTCCGTGCCCTTTAGAACATAGCTTTTTCTTATCGCCAGCTTTACTGCTTTGCTATCTTTATGAGCCTTCACGCTTTGCATTTTTCAAATATCACTGTAGATAAATTGCTTGCTCTGTCATAACCGGTGGCGTCGGGTGGCAGGATTTCAGGTCGGAGGCTAAATGTCCAAGAGTTTGAGGGGTTGCTGAAAAGTCCTCCGCAGTTTTGTGCCGTCGATCACTAGATTTTTATGTTCCAGTAAGATATTTCTTCCAATTTTTGCTTTAATCCGATGCATTTTTCACGAGGTAACATAAATCTGTGGTCATCCCCAGCTCCTGGCCCGGGTCGGTACCACAGAGAGCAGATGTTTGGTGGTGCTCTGGCTGTGGAATTTAGAACTGTTTAAACAGTGGTCTGTCTCAGCACAGGCCTGAAGGGCTGCAGGGAAGGAAGTCCTTAGTGTTTACATAGCTCAATTGTCCTGTGGGGCCCGCAGTGTCTAATGCACTACTGTTCAAACACTCAAGAGTGTAGAGATGACCCCTACAGCAATTTCATCCACAAGTCCTAAGTCGGTGTGTGTGTGTGTGTGTGTGTGTGTGTGTGTGTGTGTGTGTGTGTGTGTGTGTGTGTGTGTGTGCACATGCATTTGTTTATGGATGTTTGCATTTGTTTCTGACTGTGTACATGCACCGAAACCTGCAGAGTCAAGACCCATAGTCGCAAGCCCCATTTACTTTGCAGGATGTTGTTTGCCTGGGTCTAGTGGTTTACATGATTTATATTGAAGTACAGCTAAGCTCAATTCATCTTACTAAGAGAGGCAGTGGTGAAAGTGGAAAGAAAGCAAACGAGAGAGAGAGAGAGAGAGATTCCCTTTGCTTCACCAGGACTGTGCCTGCTGGCCTGCTAGACATTGACATATGGCAGAATCAACTAATTGTTGTTTGAATTACTTGTTGTGATCCGATGACAAATTTCTCCCGCTCCTGCCACTGGAGCGGAAAATGTAGCCTGGATTGGCATGATGTTAGCAAGTGTGTAAACTGTGCTTCAACAAGATGGATAAACGCAATTATTGGGCAGACCTGGAAAGGGAAAATCTATTTAAAGGCTGTAATGCTAAGCAGGGGCCATGGTTAATTCATTTGGCCAATTTGCAGGTGATGTACGAGTGTCAGGGCACATTAGTCAGCGGAGTGGGCATGTATGGGCCTAGATGTTTGTGTGTGTGTTAATGTATTAGGGGTGTGTTGTATGAGAGGTTTCAAATCTGCCCTTCCTCCCCTTATTATGCTGCCACCCCCTATACATAATACAACTGTCCCTTTATTCAGTGGATAATACAAATGGACCTAGTTTACCAACATGACAAAAAGATGCACTGGGTGCAGGTAGAAAGCATCTCTGTCCAAATGAGGCACGGTAATAAAGTGGACCTTGAGGCAGCTAACTGCAGGAGTTACAACTCCATTTACATTTTAAGAGATCTTAACTAGCAGTGAACTAAACCTTTACAACTATGTCTTAATCACCTTAATTTACAGAAGTTAAAGACCATGGGTCAAACGGTTTAAATAATATATATATATATATATATATATATATATATATATATATATATATATATATATATATATATATATATATATATATATATATATATATATATATATATATATATATCTTGGTGTGTATGTGTATATATATATATATATATATATATATATATATATATATATATATATATATATATATATATATAAATTCAATGCACTGCCATGTGTATGTATATATATATATATATATATATATATATATATATATATATATATATATATATATATATATATATATATATATTATATAATATATCTTGGTGTGTATGTGTATATATATATATATATATATATATATATATATATATATATATATATAAATTCAATGCACTGCCATGTGTATGTGTATATATATATATATATATATATATATATATATAAATTTATATGCAATTACAAACACACAGCAGTGCATTGAATTTTTTTGGTATGTAGTTACATCTTGCTTTACTCGCATGTGTTTTCTCTTTTCTCTTGGTTGTTGTTGTAGTGTTGGGGCAGGTGGAAATGCACCTGACGCCAGTCAAGGAGGATCCTAAAGCATTTGAATACATATAACAACTTATTGCTCTGAATTTTAATTAAAACATGAAAATGAACAAAATATGTAAATCTCGACACCAACACCTGATGAGATCCTGTTCTGTGTGCTGATTTCATTGTGAGCTCAGTGCTGTTCAGCGCTGCTTCAGGTTACAGGTGGTTCTGATTCTGACTGCAGGGACTGGTGCAGGATGTCCCATACTGAGAGCTGCGCTGCTGATATGCTGAGGTGCATGATGGATCAGAGTCCCAGCACTGAGCTCACAATGAAATCAGTTTAAATGCATGTGGTGTGTGTGTGTCCTCCAGCATGTTACACCCTATTAATTCTATATTAACCATGGTATCAAAGACATGTTTGTTTTCCATAGGTTCGATAATTTATTTATTATTTTCATGTTTTAATTCACACTTAAAGAACTTTATCTTGTTATTTTTACCTGTAGTTGTTTGTTGTCATTTGCTGTGTAACTTGTTGTTTTAAGGGTTCTGGAAATTGATGATTTTACTTTTCATTGTAACAGAACTTCACCCCAGTGGCTTAGTGATTAGTATGTTTGCCACTCAGTGCTAGGGATTCAGGTTCCAATCCCGTTCTGGGTGAAGCTTCGATGTGTGGGTTTCTTCCATGCTTCCTGGTTTCCACAGTCCAAAACAATTAACAAAAAAAACATAGATTCAAGGTAAATCATTGCTCTAAATGGCCCCCATATAGTGTGCCTGTGTGTCTGAGTGTGAGCCCAGTTCCCTGTCCTGGGTGTGATTGCCCAGTGCCTACCTTGGGTGGATATGTGGAGAAGATAATGGATGGATGTAATAAAAATGTATTTAAACAATGCATTACTGGAATGGTCAAATAAAAATAAATCCACTAATTAAATACCACTGTTACTGATGATACCCCTTATTGTATAATTATTGCTGTTTGGTTAATGCATATCTATTCCTGTATCTCTCAGCTAATGATTCTGTCAGTCTGGAGTGGGCAGCTTCTTTTGTGGTAGACCTGTATTATGTAAAAATTGGTAGTTTGAAACAGAATGAACTAAAAACAAATGAATTCTCATGCATCTAAGCTATATATGAAACCACTCATATATTCCTAGTCAGGTTGTAGGTGTTGTGTTGTGGAATAACCTGACTCACATTTCTAGATTGTGGTCCGATTTCAAACATCACATTTCCTGCAGCTCATTCTTCCCTTCTTAGTGTATCCCTATATGTTTTTTAATGAAAAGTGAGTGAATACAGGAAGTGCTTCATCAAGATAGTTCTGTTTGCAACTAACTGGTATATTTGTTGACAGTATGCCGTTTTGTTGTATATCCATGTTGGTTACAAGCTGCATTCTGAAAATACACTACATAGGCAGTATGTAGGATGCTGTTTTAAACACAGCCATGAATAAAATCAATGAGAGGTTAATTGTGTGTATATTGTAAGACCACACGGTGCAGCTTAATGCAGACGCTTTATCGTATGTCCATTAGGCCTCTTGTTTCGGCGCTCTGTGTAGCCTATGCATGAGTATAAATTGGCTTTAGCCCTTACACTGACAGCAGTGGTGGGGATTTAGGTGAAGAAAGTTGGAGTTCACGTCACTAAAATCCTGGCTAGGGTATGAAATCAGAAGAGTGCATGACCTTAGTCGAAGCAGTTTTTAGGCAGCTGGCCAAGAGTCTCTCACAGTTGCTCCATGGCCCATGGCCTCAGCGTTCTTCTGGGATGAGGAGATCAAGAGGGTAGAAAGTTCTATGCTCGTAAAGAACCACTGATGTTTTTCTCTGTGGTCAGTTTGTTACTTTGGAGTGTACAGGTTTGCCACTGATTACTGCTGTGTTCATAATTTTATATAGCAACCGTGACAAAACTCTACCTCTCTTGAGTCTTTTCTGCAATCAGAGTCTCAGGATGTTCGGCTATTTTCAGAAACCTCTTATTTCTGTAGGGAAACACTTACACAGTGCATTTTGACTCTGTTCCTGCATTTCACTTTCCACAGGAAGTTGTCTTTTATCCAAATTGTGTCTACTAGGAACTCCCTTCTTAAACAAATATTCAAGTTAATTCTCTAGATTTCTACCTCATACTCTTTTTGGAGCAGACACCTATGTCTTTCACCACCTGACACAAGACAACTGCAGGCTATAGTCTGAAGGGCATTGGAATTTCACACCCAACACACGGTCAAAAAAAAGCATAGCTTGGCCTTCCCTATATGCTCTTCGGATCATTTTACAGTGATCGACATACCTCTTGACGCATGTGTTCCCATTTGGGGTGGCTGGCAGTCTTATTAGTGCCAAAGAAAGGGGCAAATGTTTTGACCAGACATATTCTAAATGTATACAAGTGTGACAGTCTTAACATACTTTGTCTCATTGAGCAAAGGGCAAAGCGAGAGTCCTGTAACTGTATGGCCTGCCCTGTCTTGCTGTGCTGTGTGACAGGGAAAATATGAATTGTTGCTATTTTGTAGCATGTCCACTAGTGGCTTTGGCAGATTTATTACTCTGAAATGCATGGAACGTGATACCCACTGGCTAAGTGAGAGCTTGCACCAATTAGAGATCTACCAGCACTAAGCAACATAACAGGTGACCATTCAGACCAAGAAGTATTCCCAAGAATATACTCCCCAGATATTTTTATTACCGTTTTTTTTCTCTTTCCCGGATGATGGCACGGAGTTGGGCAGGGATATGTGTAACCATGTCAAGTTTTGTCACCAGTAAAAGTATTGTTTCCTCATTGGCATTGCAGGTTCTAGTCCAGACGTCGTCAATGGCTGTAATTTATGTTGAGGGTTTATAGGGAAGTTGCATAGTTTAGGCTTGGGCCGATGTGGTCTGAGATGCTGGAACAAATGACCACTAATTATTGACATGAGCCAGTGGCAGAGGGAGTGGTGGAGGATGAGTGGAACTTTGGCAGGAAGGCTATAGATTTGAACATGCTGCCGGTTTTTCAAGGAAAGAGTGGATTCCTGGGATGCTCCCTAAAGACAAACCGCACTGCCAGATAAAACCCATAAACAAAACACATTACCTCTTTTAATAAAAGAACACCATCGTCACTTCTCATTTTCCCCTGAGATGCGGTTCACCACTCCGAGTTGTTTAGATTGGCTTAGTTTAACTTAGGCCTGCTTTTTTCCATTTGCAGAAAAATGTTCTACATTGGCTTTCAGTAATTATATTACTTGTCTTTTGAAACTACATCCATTCCTGTTCTCTAGTTCTTCACGCCTTCGTGATCTCAATCACAGATGCTGGGCAAGATGGCACATCTGCTTTTACAAGGCTGTCAAGCAAAGCCTGCTGTGTGGCATTTTTGCGTTTGCCGTAATTTAGCAAATAATAATCAGTTATGATTTAACTGATTGCGCTGTCGTTGGGAACTGGCATGTTTGCCATCTGTCTGATGAGATTACTGTTTCTGTTTAATTAAATTGTGACCCCACACTGGAGCTAGTTGTAGGGAAAACTGTGCATGCTTATGTTGAAGGTGGTGTGATCCCATTACAGCAGGGGAAGAAGAGGGTTAGGGGTGAGAGGAAGTGCTTCAGTGCAGAACTAAATATAGCATGCCTAACCAAGTGTGGCAGAAGTGTCACTCTCCTTTACATGGGTGTGTTTGGATCCTAAAACCAGGCCGCTTTTTTAACATGATTTTAGTTGGACAGAGCAGACTCCCAAAGTCCAAGTGATCCCTGTGTGCAGCCTGTGTATCCAGAAGGGTGTAGAGAGGCAGGGGGTGAGGGGGCGCCTGCTTTCTCTCTTGATTTCACGTAAGCTCTTGTTTTGAGTCATGACCCTCAGCTTCTTTTGGACACTGTCCAGATGCTACAGGCCTGCGTTTTTTCAGGAGCTGTTCAGACTGAAAGCTCTGGTCAGGGCTGCAATTTGATTTCAGATTTGATCTTGTGCATAGCAAAGAGACCATTGAAGACAGAAGCATGTGGACTAATCACTGTGTCTCATGTTGCATTGTTAATGTGTTTAAGTTGCACACTTTGGCTCTGTAGACCTTGTGCACTATGCTTACTGCTCTGTCACGCTTCCACGCTTTATATCACTGTCTCCAAATTTCTCATCCCCATCACACAAACAGGATGTGGGCCTGAAAAAGACATGACATGTTACCGGTGAGGTTAACTGGTGTTAACCAATACTTCCTCCTAGGGGAAGGGGGGGGGTATACAAAAGAAAACCTATATAAAGAAGTTGGAATTATCTTCAGTGATCATGTCCAAATTGATGCATTTTTATTTTTTAAACTTTAGCTCAGTGTCCATGCTTCTCTGGAGTTGTCCATTCCCTAAAGTCCAGATTTCTTAACATGTTATTGGATCTTTGTTAGTTTGGATTGAGAGAAATACAGACTTCCAAAAAAATGACACAGAAACACTATTCAGATTGAGCTTCTTTTGACGTGACGTCTCTGATTCATTCCTCATTTGTTGTATATTTTGCAACTTAGCAATCAGCTGTGAAGTATCCATCTGCTTCCTGTTTAACTGACATGCACATGCACTGTGTTAATATATAAATGCAGTAGTGCGGCTGTAGGATTTGTCTGTGGGAATAAGTACCAGCTTTTGGGAAAGAGTCATTGCTTAGGTCCCTTTACTCTCCCAATCTGATTAATAGATAGATAGTATTCCTTATTGATCCCGATGGAAATTTAACAGCCAGTAGCAAGTACGTACTGATAATTACACAGCACAATAATAATATGATAAAAAAGAGATAAAATAGTAAAGAGAAGAACAAATGCAATTTAGAGATTACAAGATATTAGTGCAGTTATGGAACAATGAATAATGTGCAAAAAACTGAATAGGCCTGTGTGTGTATATTTGTATGTAAAGTGTTGACAGTGTCAATAGTAAATTAGCCATAAAAGTCTAGGTTACACTATTTTTAAAATTCATCTCATCACGTTATCTTTCTCTTAATACTATACTAGGGTTGTGGGGGGGTCGCCTATGTCTATACAGGGGAGAAAGTTTCAGGCGGTGGGCAGATACACCCAGGACACGGAGCCACTCTATCACTAGGGCACACTCACTCACACAGAACACACTTTATGGGGGCAGCTAAGATTAGAGCAGCTAATTTGCCTTGAATCCATGATTTGGGCAGTGGGAGAAAACCAGAGAACCTGGAGGAAACTCACAAAAACACGGGGAGAACTTGGATACCCAGCCCTGAAAGTGAATGTGCTAATCACTATGCCACTGAGCTGACCTAATTAAAATTTTTTTTATTGAAAATGTGTTTAGTGGTGTTAATATAATGCTGGTATTTACAGTTTAGATGGAGTGTAGTTTGGGTGGATAGGCTAAACTCGTTCAGTGGTATAATTATGTCATAACAACATGGGTTGCAATCCCTGGTATTAGCAAACTACTAGAGGCCACTTCACCATATGTCACTTGAAGCCTAAACCACGCACCCTTATCCTCTCGCTTTCACCCTTCTCTTTCCCATGCTAGCTCTCCATTTGGCCCTTTAAGACTCTGTCTCGCTGCACCACCCTTTCTCATACTCATTACCTCTCCAGACTGGCAATAAGTTGATTGCTTTACAGAGATGATGTAAGCCCCTGCCCTAGGGTACATCAGGTTGGATTTCTCCTGCTTTATCTTGTAAAGCCTAAATTAACAGCTGGTTTGGTTTGAGTTCTTCTGGATCTGACTAAAGGATTAGGCTTCATTCTCATGTGAGTCAATCTGGTTTGATTTATTGCAGGTCTATCAAAAAAGATCAGTGGAGGCCCTTTTGAAAGTAAATCCTTAATCGGCCTTTGTGCTTACTTGTCATCATCGAGATTTTTGTGAGACTGCCTCTCTCTACTCTTCTCCCTCTCTCCCTGTCTATGCTTTAACTTTTATTTTTCTTTTCTCCTGTCTCATCTCGTCTACACAGGGAGTTGGTGATCAGCAGTGTCTGAGGTATTTTGCTGTTGTACAGGATGGATTTTTCTTTCTCATTAGCTATCCATCACCTCAGCTCAAACTGAAGCCCAGATTTAGTAGCACATCCCTGTTGGCAGTCCAATGCTTATTTTTATTTCAGGTCCGTTCCTCATCTTTGTGGTACTGTTTCTGAAATCCAGTACAGTTGTGAAAAAGATTTGAGCTGAGATGATTATTTAGCTGCTCAATTTACGGATTTTTTTTAGGATAGTGGCTGAGCAAAAGCAATGGTATGTTCTAATTACTAAGAATAGAAGAAGTCATGTTACTGTTCGGCTGATGTGTACAACAAACAGATTGTTTACAGATGCATCCATTATGTTGAGTCAACATGTCTAAGACTTTAATGGGCTATGATTTTGGTATAATATAAACGAAGATGAAACTACTGATGCCCGAATAAACTGCATTAATAGTAACCACTGCAACATTATTCCCATTCGTTCCATGTTATTTACTATCCAGGGGGCCATAACATTCCTCAAGACCATAGGGCTCTGTTCGAGTCATGTTGTTCTATTCACTCTAGAAGTATGCACTGTGTTCACAGTGGAGGTACAGCTGTGGCCGTGTGCCTCCATAAATCACTGAAGTGAGACAGATTGGGCCTTGTGGACATCTGTACAAGTCGTGTTGCAAATTGACTAAGAAGTTACTTTAAAAAAATATTTCAAAACTAGCTCTATAATAAGTTTATAGTTCCTGTACTTATGAGTTTCAACACCAGTGAGCTTTATCCTGTTTTCATTTATGGATTTATCAGAAACACACTGAGAGAAGGCATTTTCATTGCTGGATGTGAAAGATGAAGCTTAATGATGCTTATTTGAACAACATTTCATGAAATAGGGTTGCGTAATGATCAATCCAATTTGCTTTGTATACCAATTAACTTGCGAGTTACGAGTTTTATGATTGCCGTGTCAAGTGACACTGCTCAACTGAACAGTGAGCCAGCAGCCCCAGATGGACCTGGCAGACAGACTGTAATCAGATCCAACCATGTTTTCTGTCCTTCCCACTCTTTCCCACTCGCTCCTCATCTTGCTTTCGTCAGGGCTTCAAACAACAGCACCATTATACGAGCTCAGGTCTGGCCTCCTCCTTTGCAAGGAGGTTGTGACTCTTGAAGAATCTGCGTTTACAGTATGAACACTGGCAGAACCAGGTTGTCTGCACCGCAAGCAAATCTTAATGAACTAGGTTTATATCCAGTTATAAAGGATATTACTTGATCTATACTTACTGAACTTAATTAACAATCTATTAACACTTCATCATCCTAGGACCCCCCCTCCCGCCACACACACACCCAATTGGCATTAATTAATATGCAATAAATACGTTTTACTTAAAACCTTTTAACAGTAATCATGTGTGATCAGTGGTAAAAGCATAATTTGTTGATGTGTCTTACTGATAAAGATTAGACTAATTGGGTACTTAGACCTAAAAGCTACACTAGACCACAACAAATGTTGCCCCAAGGACCAGATGTGAAGCCCAGCCCAAAGTCAGCCCAGTCCCAGGCTCATCAAGCAACCCGGATGACACTCCCATTTCCAAAACCTTTTCCTACCGACAGCTGTTCAGCCACCACAAGCCCGAAACCCACAACCCCTGTAGCAAGGAAGGAACCCCGCACACAGTGTCATAGTGGTTACATTTTTTTTTTTTTTTTTTTGTAAAATGGCTTTATTAACTGGAATAAGAGATGGAAATGATGTATGTCTCCAAGTAATTGATCATTTATCAATCATGATCATACCTAGCACTAAATCACTAATTAACAATAGCAGCCATTGTGGTCTTTACTGTATGAAGCAGGTTTACTGCATCCAGTACTGCATGTAAAGCTTACAGTGTGTTGTATAATTGGGTGTTGCACATGTGCAGGGTGCTCCCTGTCTTTTCCTTTCTGTTAGGTGTCTAGTCGTCTCCGCTCAGCAAGCTTCTTTCACCACCCTTTCACTTTACTCACCCCTTACAGGCATGAATACCATAGCATGTGATTGTAGATAGAGAGAAGCTGGGGCAGATCGATGTCAAGTTCAGGTGTGTCCTCCTTCCTGCCAGAGCAAAGCAGGGCCGAGGGCCTGAGGTTGGGAGAGGAGGGGAGGGGCATTAAGAAATACGTGGGAAGGAAGGGCTTGCTGTCAGCAGCTGGACCTCTTAATCCTATAGGCCTGGGGGAAAGGGTGTGTGTGTGTCTGTGTCTGTGTCTGTGTCTGTATTCCAGTTTGTGTGTCCAGCAGTGGTTTGGCAATGTGAACACACCTCCATTCCCATATATTACACTGCTGAGACCATTGTGTCTGTGTGTGTATTTGTTGCATTCTCTCTTCAGCTGGTGTGTATGATCTGCTTTTAGTTTCTGTTCACTGTACTTTTTAACGTTTTACTTGATACATGTGTGGTGACTCATTGTGTTTGCATTGGAAATAAGTGGCGGGACACAAAGCACACGGTCATAGCTCATGATATTGATATTGCTTTCAAATAAGGAAAAAGCTGAAAGGCGTGAATGGTTGCGTCACTCTTGGACTTCATTAAAGAGAAGTCCACTATTTAGCCACATTCCATGCAAGCTTGCTCTCCCTTAGCTCGCTCTCTCCCGTCTCTCTCTTTCACTCTCTCTGGCGTAGACATTTGCATATATCACGGGCTGGCAGGCTAAGAGCCTGGGACTTCCCCACGCCACACTCCAAGCCTTTGATCCTTTGCTTTGGAGGTAACATCAAAAGAAGAGGCATAGAAAGGCAGCTACTACTGTGAAGTTCAGTGTTCAACTTGATGGCTTGGCTGAGGGCTTTTTTTGTACGGCTTTCCTCAGCTGACAAAAACACACAGTTTGTAGCAAAGGCTTGTTTTAGTACATGCTAGCCTTCATAGAATTCGTCAGGTAAAAAATTAAAACCGCATCCTCCCCGGACTCTTTAACCTGAACTAGGGCTTTGTTAATTGTGTGCCGAATTGTATCCTTACAGCAGTGATATAGATTGAACCTGCATTCATGTTGAAATACATTCAGAATCTTTACAACAGGAAGCTGTCAGGATGCTACACAGAGAAAATTCCACAAGCAGCTGTCGTAATAAGGGCTCACATGTCGTACTGTATACTCTTAGTATATGTGACAGACAGCAAGGCTAGATGCTCCAGTGTGCATTGTGGTGTATGGCCCTGTTCACACCTGGCATTGATGTCAGTCCTGAAAGATCAGATCACAAGTGGACAGCATTAAGTACATATGTTCGCAGCAGGCGTTGGAAATGCATCTCAAGTGACCACTTGTGTTTGGCTGTCCTTTTCTTTGCTATATGTAAATAAAAAATGCATTAGTTTTGTAAAGAGCAGAAGAAGCCTGTATATATAGTGCAACATGTCCCTGTTGTCAAAACATGCATCTTATTTGAACTAAGCAGATGGTTGTTGCATTGTTCTGAATTAAGAGATGAATAGAAATGCTACAAAATATATGGCATACATTTAAAGCTTTAATTTAGTTGTAGGGGGCACGGTGGCTTAGTGGTTAGCACGTTCGTCTCTCAGCACTAGGGATTCCCGGTTCGAATCCCCATCTGGGTGGAGTTTCCATGTTCTCACCGTGTCTGCGTGGGCTTCCTCCGGGTTCTCCGGTTTCCTCCCACAGTCCAAAAACAAGTCAATTGAGTTCTCCAAATTGCCCCATATAGAGTGTGTATGCGTGTGTGAGTGAGTGTGTGCCCAGCGATAAATTGGCGTCCTGTCCTGGGTGTATCTGCCCAGCGCCCGAAACATTCTCCCCTGGATGGGCATGGGGAACCCCCCCGTGACCCTAATATAGGATAAAGCGGAAGATAATGAATGAATGAATTTAGTTGCAATTTAAACTTTTTTTTAAATTTTTAAAATTTTTTAATGTTCTATATAGTTGCCAGCGATGATATTTTTATGTTTGTAAAAATAAAAAAATAACTTTATAAATCATAATCTTCACAATAATGTACAGGCCATACTACAAATTCATTCATTCATTTTCAGCTTAAATTTTTGCGGGGGGTTCCCCATGTCCTTCCAGGAGAAATGTTTTCAGGTACTGGGTGCCAACATATCACTGGGCACACACACACACTCTCTCTCTCTCTCTCTCTCTCTCTCTCTCTCTCTCTCTCTCTCTCTCTCTCTCTCTCACACACACACACACACACACACACACACACACACACACATACTGACTATATAGGGGCAATTTAGAGCATTCAATTTAAATTGAATACATGTTTTTTGGACTGTGGGAGGAAACTTTCATTTTTGCTGTACCAAATGAAGCTAGGTACTAAAATATAAAGATTATATAAACTATTTAACTAATGACAGATCATTTAGATAACAAGCTTAATACAAGCCTGTTCTACAAATCTGAAATAACCGTCTGCTACACGGGCAAACCATGATTTGTTTAAGAAGCTGTCAGTCAAATGATGGTAAATCAGTGCACGGTATCATTATCTTGCATGCTAAGATATCAGTGTTATAACTATTAAAGGACCTCGTAATAAGAAATTTTAGAAATTTGTAGTAAAACTATGTTCACAGAGGAGAACTGGTTCTGAACGTGTTAATTTACCATAAAACATATTTTATATATTTTTTTCATTGAAAAATCCTGTTCGGTCACAGAAAACCAAATATAGAATACTAAAAAACAACAAAACTTATATGGTGCCCATCTACAAAATGACAGCAAGATCAGTGGTCTATAGCAGCTCAGTAAATAAATGACTGAATAATTTGCACATCCCCACATCTTTCGTCCCAGGCAGTGATTTTCTCTGTGGCTGAGGCACACGTGTGCATGTGTGAGAGAGTATAGGAAGGCATTAAAAGATTCCGTAATAATTGGCTTGTGTGATGGATTCTGTCACCACTGTTTGTGCTGGTAATTAACAGAGTGGGAGGAGAGTTGAACAACGGCATGGTGGGGGCGCCAGGTCAAGGTCATTGCTGCGGTTTATCTAGGGGTGAAGGATTCTGTTCGTGAAGTGCACACTAAAAGATGACGAGGTCACCAAAACACCCAAACTACTTTATCCACTATTGCCACTTCCTGACCTGTGCTGGCCTGTACTGTCAGCCGTACTTGTCCAATTCTAATGAGCTCAATTAACCAACAGCTTATTATTTATTAATTTTCTTCACTAGAGCTGCATGATGATCTTCCTCTGATACTTTAAGTTGGTGAATTTAAATTCGCAGCCAGTAATGATGACATTGTACATGGCAGTTGGCGTTTCAGTGTATTTTGAACACCAACTTGTACCTCAAAGTGCAAAAAGTATTTCATTGTATGTTGAAATTCATTAAGATTTCAGTATCTTGGTAATTTGTTTACATGTTTATACAAACCACAATTTGTTATTGGAACCACAATATTTGACTAGGTTTCTTATGCAAATTTTGGGATATGTTTATTCATTCATTCATTATCTTCCACTTAAACCTTTACCACTGTGCCATCCAGGATATGTTTATATATGATTTATTTTACACTATAGTAATGTAACTGAGTGTTGACTAATTAAAGCTATGTATTTACAAATAATTGTGCTGTTTAAACGTCCAGGTCAGGACTTTTGACATTAGCCGAATATCTATTATGAAAATGCATAATAACTCTGCATGGATGGATTTTGCATTGTGAATGCTGATATTAAGGTTGTTTCATCAAAGTGTTTTGTGTGAATGTGCTCATACACTTGTCCTCATATTCTTCTAGATGTCGAGATGTCCCATTATGGGACACACTAGTGGAATTGAACTTTAAAATTGAAGTATATTTATTTAGTACTTTTTACATTAATGCACCGTCTCAATGCAACTTTACAATCATTTTAAGAGACAAAGCCACAGTGGCAGCCAAAAACTTTCTTTGTTTAGTTTATTTATTTATTTACTTTCTTACTAGGATTAAACCATATGATGACCAAGGTTCAATGATGTATAATCATAGTAACATACAGATTATGTATGGATTTGTGTTTGGATCGACATAAAACAAGTATGTCAGATTAACAGTAGTTAAATCTAAACAATATATTAAATAGTAAATAAATGGCTCATAAATATCTTGTAAATAATTTCTCTGATCGGTTTGTAAAGATTAAAGTGCTCAGAGGTCTTCACTGCTGCATCAGTGCAGAACTGTTAGGTCCAACAGAAATACATGGTTCTGTCCATCTGAAACGAATTGTGGATGATGCTTCATGGTGATGAAAGTGCTTTGAGGTCATCACTGTTGCATCGTGGAAGGGTTCAGCATGAGGGGCGGGTGTTGCCTCGAACGAAAAATCAAGCAGTTGCACAACCAAAGTTTGCCGTCCTCTGAGTGTTGTTCTTTGTGTTATTATGGTTTGTTTGAAGGTTGTAGTTGCTCTTGGAGATAACAGTTGTCTTTATTCTGAGGTTGGGACTGTGAACTGGTGTAGAACAACGACTGACAACCTTCTGAGAAAATTCCAGTGTCCAGTGTGTGCATTTGTATGCCTGCTTTCAAAGTCCTGGGTTTCATTCCTGTTTTTCTATCTAGCAGAGAGGCTAAAGTCATGTCCAAGCGCACGTAGCTGTTAACTAGGTCAGTGTGTATGAGATTCCACCCTCTCAGTGTGGGAAGCTGGCACACTGTACATTAATTCTGGGCTCTTTCCTAAGGCAAACACTGGCACTAAACACCGGAACCATGTTGTATTTATAGAAGGTTTATAGAACTCTATGGTTAATAATAGAAAGACAGACAGACGTGACCGACAGACAGGGCAGGAACTATGAGGACTCCGTGAAAGAGCATTGGATTACAGCTAGATTGGTTCTTGTGATTAACTAAAGTCTGTTGAGCTCTGTGGACTTTAGAACAGTTCTGGCCAACTCATTCTTACACTCCGTCACCAGGAATGACTCTGTTTGTGTGCATTATGGTTTTGTCACATGAGCGTCTTAGCTTAGCTTAGCTGCTGCCAACTCCCTGTCCTCCAAGTGTGCAGGTTTCAAGTGTTGCCCAATGCACTCTGAAAGTTTCAGGTGACTCAGCTGCTGTTTGATTAGTTCTTGAGTCCACACCTGCTAGGCAAACAAAGCACCGTGTTTGGAACTGCAGCTGAGTATAAATACAGTTCTTGATAAGATAATTTTGGTGTAGCCATGTAGAGGCGTGTGTTTGGCTGAAATGTATTTCTTTGCCTCTCATTCTCATTTACCCTTACTTTCTCTTTCTCTCATCCTCTCTCATGTCCACTTGGTTTCGTCTCTCACATGGTTAGGGCTTTGAAAAGTACAGGGTGGGAAAAAAAGCTGCCTAGTCCATAGTCTATAGGATTTGTTTAGAGGAAGACCGGAGAGGGAAGCGGCAGAACAGGAGAACATGTCAGAGGGAGTCTGATGGAGGAGAGAAGTGGGAAGGTTAGAGGTGAGGGGATGGAGGAGAGAGATGGGGTCTCAGGCCCTGTGCTGTCAGAGGGCTGAGAAGCCCCCAGCGGTTCAGGCTTTGGAGTAAATGCAGGCCCTGCGGAGCCTCTCCTGCCCCGGGGCACACAAACTCCAGGCCTGCCCACATTCTGCCTTTATTTTCCTGCTTGCAAATCGCCTCGGGCTGTCTGAGCTGGTGGGACGTTCTTTTCTCTCTTTTTTTTTCTTCTTCTTCTTTATTTACTCATAAAATGTGTATTAGGAGAACTAAGCAAGTGTGAAGAGCCCTCATGTAGACTAACTTTTAGTTTCATGTAGTGTGGGGGCAACTTCTTCTTCCGTGACCTATCCTCTTTTCTCTGTCTTTGCTCTCCTTATGTTCTGTTCATATGAAATGAAGGGTATTTGAATTTCTGCCACACACATAAACACTTTCTCTTGCAACTCTCACTCAGCCCACCTCTAGAGATGAAGATAAGAGTGGTACAGTTTTCTTTTCTTGGATCAGCGTTTTTCAGAAAGCCAGGCTGGATCATCGCTTTGTCCTCTCAGCGATCACACAAAATTGCTTCTTTGTAAAAGCGTGGATGTTCAGAAGTATGCACATTCCCATGGGTCTTCTGTTCCTGCAAACAAGACCGTGATAAAAATAGCTTTATTACTGCACGTATTGCTTATGTTATTTCTGTATTCAATCGGATCAAAGCTCCTCTGAATCTCTGCGTTCAATCTTTAGCTCTATATGTTTGATTGGAAGTTTTAGATGGTTATCCTTTTAATATAATACGTTCAAATCTTTACTGCCAGGAACCCAATATTTTCCCCAGAGTTCAACACTTCTGTATCTCTTCATCAGCTGAATCCTGTACCCTTTAACAGGGGGCAGGTGTGAATGAGTGTTTATAGAGGTCAGTGTGTGTATGTGCTTAGGTTTCTGGTTGTGTTTGTGTGAGTTTCTAACCATGTATGTGCCTGACCAATGGGCACAGATTGGACTGGGATGTAGAGGGGGACATGTCCGCTGGGATACTGGCCAGCCATATGCTGACCGTAGACTTTATTTGTGCATCCCTGCGCCTCACTCAGACTCTCTTTTCCGATGCATTGTTAATATGTTTGGATTGCTAACTGATTAATAGCAGTGCTTTTAGTTAGAATTGTTGGCATAGGGCTCTATGTTTTATATATTTTTTTTTTGCATGTTAGGCAAGTGATTCGATTTCGTGCTCTAAATCGAAACGAATGAAAAAGCTGATTGCAATGTTGTTTGCCGTTTATTTGACAAGCATATCAGATTGGCTGCCGTGGGTTTACTAAGTGTGCTCAACAGTAGAGCGTTTAATTACATTCAGGCGCCAGTCACATGACAATCTCTAATTATCTTAACTTAAGAATAAGATTGAAATGTCTGTATTTTCATATGTAGATGTATGGTACAACAGAATTCTTCTTCAGGTCGGTGTCATCAGTGATGCAGAACCTTTTACACGTGAGAGTCTTGCTTAAAAGCCAACAGTAGTAAACTAATAGACATGCAAATGAAATCCCCAGCCTTCATATTTACAGGTCACACTCTCACCACTGAGACACTGCTGGCTGAACTGTGTGTGGTTCCATAAAAATAACCTTTTAGGAAATATGTTTTAACATGCAAACCCCTCATAGAAAGCACCTTGTCTGCTCAGCCTGGAAACAAACTTGCAGAGTATTTTCAGATCTCTTTTGCCATTTTTAGCTTTCATGGACAGTTTAGGGGACAGCTTGATGTTAATATAACACTGTTGGCTTACAAATGAATATGTATATAAGACAAGACTTTATTGGTCCCACAATTGATATATATGTATGCATGAATATCAGACATACAGTATGTTACATGAATAGAGGGTATATTAATGTGGCCCAGCACACATGTAAATATTTATGTGTGAATCAGAACCTTGTAATGTGTCTGAGCTAACAACTGTCATTCTATCCTTACTTGGAGCTGTATAAATATGATAGGATCACATACGACACATATTAATGGCTGGTATGAGCTTGGACATGGATTCATGTCAGTAACATCTATCTAGAGTATATTTTTTAAGTATGATGATGAATATCAGATCGGGAATCAGGTATTGATGAGGAAAACCACTAATTCTGAGGTCACAGGTACACCAAACGGTAAAGATCTGTCTAATGTGAAGTTAAAATAAGTTATATGTTCTTCATTTAGTTTAATTTAAATCCCTATTTTCAAGGACACTTTATTGTTAATTCCAGCGCATATCTAGGACATAAAGTGAATCGATAGATCGTTCCTCCCACTCTATAGACAGAGAGAGAGGGAGCCGCTGTGATTTACTCCATCACCATTTCAGTTTATATTTATTCTTATTCGTAATATTACATTTTTTATAGAAAACTAAATTTATAAATGTCACTGGTTTTTACTACTTTTAATAACTTTCTGTAACACCCCCCTCCCGTCTCATTCACTCTTGCCTGCTTGTGTTCTTTTGCTGGGAACTCTGGGCAATAGAGAGAGGGAGAGTCCATCCCTATGGGAGGATTTAGAAGACTCCCTTGTCTTTCAGTTCATCAGAGACAATTGAGTCATTCAGAGCCATTGTGGCTGTTCGGAGGCAGTAGAGAGGAGGTGAGGTAAGCATGGAGGCCTGATGGAGGCAGGGGGGAGTAAAGGGGGAGCCCCTGCTGGTGTGGTAGGAACAGAGTGCACACTGCACCGATCTCACACATGCTGCCCTAATGGTGGGGGAAGGGGGGTAACTTGTCCTGGAACTCTCCAGCAATTTGTCACATCGGAATGGCACTTGAGTTACCCGGGCGGCCTCCTCTGGGGGAGTCCAGGGAGTATGAGAGGCAGCAGGCAGAGGTTAGGGGTCACAGCCTCCTCCAAACCATCTGAGGCATCCGTCAGCAGGCTGGAGAAGGGGCTGATGGAGCTTTGGCACTGTTGCTTTTCTTGGCATGCTTAGAAAACCTGTGTCAGAGATTAAGGAGACAGAGAACATTAACGGTAGTGGTCTGAGAGGGAACGCCTGTCCGAGCATGTGGAATGAGCTCACAGTAGACATACTTGGCAAAGTGATTATTTCACACCTACAGCCAAAAACTAAGCCAAAAAGTTGATTATTTGATCTTTGATTATTTGAAGGGCGGCACGGTGGCTTAGTGGTTAGCACGTTCGCCTCTCAGCGCTAGGGATTCCCGGTTCGAATCCCCATCTGGGTGGAGTTTCCATGTTCTCCCCGTCTCTGCGTGGGTTTCCTCCGGGTTCTCAGGTTTCCTCCCACAGTCCAAAAACATGGATCATGTCAATTGAATTCTCAAAATTGCCCCATATAGAGTGAGTGTGTGCCCAGCGATGGATTGGCGCCCTGTGCTGGGTCTATCTGCCCAGCGCCCGAGACGTTCTCCCCTGGATGGGCATGGGGAACCCCACCGCGACCCTAATAGAGGATAAAGCGGGAGATAATGAATGAATAATCATTCATTCATTCATTATCTCCCGCTCATTCATTCATTATCAGGGCGCCAATCCATCGCTGGGCACACACCCACACACTCAAACACACTCTATATGGGGCAATTTAGAGAACTCAATTAACTTGATCCATGTTTTTGGACTGTGGGAGGAAACCGGAGAACCCGGAGGAAACCCACGCGGACACGGGGAGAACATGGAAACTCCACTCAGATGGGGATTCGAACCGGGAATCCCTAGCGCTGAGAGGCGAACGTGCTAACCACTAAGCCACCGTGCCGCCGAATGAATGATTATTTGAATATATTTAAATTTGTATTTTTTTTCTTATATTTAATAACACTAACATTTGAATTGGATAATGCCATTTTGATCGCAGGCTTGTGGTTAAAAGAACCAGCCTTGTGACCTGAAGGACACCGGTTCGATTCCGGGTCTCAAGTACTATGGCAGAAATGGCCTTGGTTAAGGCACCTAACCCCAATTGCTCCCCAGGTCCTGTATACAAGGCTGTACATGTGCTCACTTCATCAGTGTGTATATGTGTGTGTTTAACTGCACAGATGGGTTCAACATGGGTAAATACAGTAGGCAAAACAGATCACTTTATTTTTAGTTGTACCTTAGGTAGAATGTTAAAAAACAGCAGCCAATAAATTACATGTGGTTGAGTGGGAGTACCTTTAAAGCACCTTTCTGTCTAAGTAAATGAGCAAACTCATAAAGAAATAGGGCTGCTGAATGCGTACATTGTACAGGGAGCAGATCAGCTGATGTCACTGTGAGACTTCTTTTTAGCATCAACCACAAAACTAGATGTTTCAGTGAACCTATAGCGACTGTAAGCAGTTCTTAGCGAGACTCACAGATATGTTTCTACAGTACAAACCCACAATGTCCATAATCAGATACCCAGCAGCAATACCAGAAAACCACACATTAAATGCCAGACCTGAGCTTTTTGCTCTATTATTACAAATGCTGAGCTCACAATTACTGAATATAATATCTCAACCCATTGCATGAGTGATGAAATGAGCTAAGTAAAACTAGAGAACACTCGATTGGGTAATAGAGCATAAAGAAAGGGCTGCAGGATGACTGCTGGTTGGTTTGGATTGGACTGGAGATGAGGAAGGAATGATAACATTCTTTATTCAGCCTGCCCAAGTTTTTGGCCTGCATCCGAGCCCAGTGGTTGATGTCCTGATTGCATCTCTGGCCAGCCTACAAGGCCAACCGACTTGTCAGAAGTTTCCTTTTGGGATCCTGAGCGGTATAGTACAGCATACATTATAAATAAAAAAGTGATCCATTTTATGTCAAGTTTACTCCAAATCCATTTTTCATGCTTTGAGCTCTAGGCAGCAAACCACAGTGCCTGCAGTCCCAAGGTTAAGAAATAGACCCGCACCTCCTGGCTATGACCTGTTTAACTAACCCCTCATCTCACTCTCGCTCTTATCCTTCCTCTCTATCTGTCTGTCTGTCCTTCTGTTTGGTCTCTCTTCAGTTCTGTCTGACGCTCTGCTGCCTGCTTGCTTAACTGTCTCTCTCTCTCTCTCTCTCTCTCTCTCACACACACACATCGGTTTTACCGTTTCTGTTTTCTCCTAAATCATGGCTCATTTAGCTGGCCCCTATAGCCTCGGTTGAATCTAACCCTATTAGATTATCAAGCATGTTGCCGAGCGTGCATGCAAATTCAGTGAACTCTCCTCTTGGATTCTTGGTTTGTTTGAATAATTATTTGAATTTACTCTCAGGCAATGTGTGAAGCAGCTGTTTTGAAAGGTCGGATTTTTCCCTTTCCTTGTATCTCTTATAAAATCAGCATTTAAAAGCCTGTTAACCTCTGACCTGGATAATTGAGAATGTACAGGGTACACTCAATGCCTAGAAAGAGCTTTAGTCTTGGCAGTTCCTGCTGAGCTGACCATGGCAGCGACTAACCTAACCCTTGTAGAGTGTGACCTAATTTCAGTGTTTTATTATAGCCACAGGTCAAGGGTTCAGTGGTAAAGGTCTATGACTGAGTGGATGCTGCACTCACAGGGTCAATAACAAGAGCTGCTGTCGAAGAAATTGTGACTTACGGCAGAAAGAAGAGTAGAAAATGACTCTGTTGAATTGAGCACGAAAATGTGGCACTCCCAACCTTCCTCCCTTTTCCAGGGTACAGTTCAAGGAGGACATACAAGTTCAGCGGAAAGTCGGGGCAGTTGCGATGGTGCGCTCGTTTCCTGTGACTGTGTGGGGTGGAGGGGGCAGAGTTCAGAACGTTACCTTTTGCCCTGCGGTTGTTCACTTCCTTTTTGGAACGGGCCTTATGTCATTGCACTGATTTAACGCGGTATATTGCACCCAGGTTTACAGCTGAAGGAATGTGCCCTCCTGAGCCAAATTCATTCAGAGTGTACAACATAATGACTTTAGTCATTTATTTTTTACAAAAACAATTTTGCTCAGTAGATTCATACCACTTTCCATGTGCTGATGCAAAGACTGATGTGTTTGTGTTTACATATGTGGGAGCTGTGAGCCAATCATTTACTCAAAAGCGGCTGCTGAATTAAACCGAGGCTCATCTCATCTTATCTCATTATGTTCCGGCTAATCCTATATTAGGAACTAGGGTGGGGGGGGGATCGTTTTGTGTGCTGGGCAGATACACACTCACACATAATATAATATACCAATATATAACATAATATACCTATAGCATAAACGTATAAAATACCAAAAACTTGAATACATGACATACATTCGTCATATGACACAAAAGCTTAAACGAATTGGCCCACACAGTAAAAAAATCTTTTAATGTGATTAAAAGATGATCATTTATGCCTTCGTGATCATGGCAAAAACAGCCAGCTCCACCTCATGACTTTCTCAACTGTGTTTTTTCACTCTGTCCATTTGTTTTTACTTATTTTTCCTTTCTCAACCATATGATCATTTTAGGATATTTTCATGTTCCTTCCTCTGTTTGGGTTCGGCATTGTTAACATGTATGTTTCTTTTTCTCCATTTTGTTTCTTTTCACCATTCAGTATCTACAGATGAAATGGCCACTGCTAGATGTTCAAGCAGGAAGTCTTCAAAGTAGACAAGCACTTAAAGATGCGAGGTCCCCTTCACCAGCACACATCGTTGTAAGTAACAACCATTAGTCATTTCATTTACGAAGCTCTTTGTTTTACGCTTCAGACAAAAGATCCTCTTCCTGACTCGTGCGTGCGCCGCCTTTTCGGGATCTGACACCTTTGTTCTAAAACAAACCAGTCAATTGAGTGCAAACGGCTGACCGCTGCTTTTATGTGCAACAAGTGGAACAGCATAAGGTTGTGTGGCTGCCTGCTATCTGAGACGGTACCGCTCGTTTCAGCACGCTGGAACACCCGCAAACCGAGGGTACTGTTGGATTCCTGCTGTTTTATTGAAGAGTAAATTGTCTTTGCAGTGCAAGAGATCAGTGAACCACTACCTAATTAGGCCTGTCACATTTCTTGAACCTGAGCCGATGATTGTCATGCAATGAATTTGCGATTTAATTAATTTTACTTTTGAGTGGATGCCACTAATAACATGAACGCAATGCAGTTATTTAACAACTAACAACAACAAGTTTAACAACATGTTATTTAACAACATAAGTATTATATAAGTAAATAAAGTCTCTGTAATTGTAATACACTACAAAACCTTAACTGATATAAAAGGTAAATGAGTGAAATACAACCAACTAGAATTAGTGTGATGTATTAATGTATGATGGTAAAGAAGCCTGACGATTTATTAATTAGTTCTTGCTCTCAGCGGTTGCTCAGTAGTTAATCTACTAGACACTGTAGTCAGCTTTGCTGAGTGGCCGCTTGCCCGGCCCTGACGCCTCACCTGCTCAGACTGTATCATGTTTCAGTTCTGAGGCACTTTGAATAGACGTGTCTACAATATGACTAAATGTAAATATATTTAGTTACAGTGTCATTACATCCTACTGTTGCATAAAAATGGAGTGCAGAAGTTGAAAGATCTGGGAACAGCAATTGCAATTCGAAAGTTAGAGACATCACGGACATCTATCAGCCTTTTTATTTATCAACCAATCACATACAGGCAGTCCTGTTATCATTGACGAGGATAAGGGTATTACTCATTTTCTCTAAGGTTGCAATGTGATCTCGCAACGCTTGCTTGGAAAGCTCACATGGTGTACTTGATGCAGCAGTGTTTATTTTCTGTATCTATGAGCAGCAACATGGCTAATTTTATAATCGAGCATTTACCTCTCAAACAGATACAGCATTTCAGCAGTGACTCCAAGGTTACAGAAATCACTAGACTAATGTAATGGAAGTATGTAACTTTATCTCCACCTCTCTGTTGGTAGAAAATCTGTTTTTTATCTCTGCAGAACAGAGCTTGAAGGCTTATTTGAATTCATAGTCCTTTGTTTTGGTTGCTCGTGTCATGCTACTGGGGTCAGCTGCAGGTGAGAAAGAGCACAGCCAGTAAAATGTTTATCCAAGTAGTAGCATTGTTAGCTTTAAACCATTATATTATTTGGTTTCTTTATGTTCTGATGCATTTAAAAAAAAGGGCAATTCCCCGGAAATAAAATAGCTTTCAGAGATTTTGTTGTGTAGTTTGATTTAATGCAGAAACACTAAAGCCATGTTTAACCAAAGAACACCAGTTTGACCTGCCTTATTTTGATTTACTAAAAAGCCTTTTTTTTGTAGTTATTTACTCAGTAAATTTTGTTGGTTATTTTTAGACAGCTTTGTAACTATGTCATCAGCCTATTTAGAAAAAAAAGAGAGGAAATGGACTGTTCTTCTTCGCCAAATCATTAAACTCACACAAGGCAGTTAAACCTAGTTTCAGGTATACCCTGCACTTGCTTTTAATCCCTCTCTGCCTATTGAGGCTGTAAATATTTAACACAGTGGGAGCGTTTTCTGTTGCCTGAAATCGGGGCTTTAAAGACCACCCATGACTATTAGTTTATGAATTTATTTTTAAAACAATATTGTATTCTCAGGCAGGTTGGCACATTTTGTTATGTGATTTGAATAATGCACATTAGTAGTTTATTTGTCAGGTTTGGTTCTTACTGTGATTTGTTTAACCAAGGCCTGGCTTGTTGGGATCAGTGTCAGACATTGTTAACTTAGGTTCATCTGTTTAGCTAAGACAATTAAAATAATTATATATATAAATATATATATATAATATATATATATAAAATATATATATATTTTTTTTCTCTCTCCATGTGGCATCTTCCTGGTTAAACTCTAAAATGTGTACACAGCACTGAGTAGTTTCTTTTTTTGTCAAATCAGAATAGCACCTGGCCACCTTGACCCATGACTACCAGGTTGAGCTGTCTGCTGTGACCAGATAAGAGAATGCCGATAGGTGAGAGATAAGGAGCAGGAGCTAAAGTTCAAGTGACTCTCCAATCAGCCAAAGAGAGAAACTAAGTGATAGGCAGAGACACGTGGATGCACACGGATGGGAAAAAATGGAAGGAACATGAGAAATGAAAATGTCAAAAGTGTGACAAGTTTCATGGTGCACTTTTAACTGGTTATATAAAGTCGTGGTCGGGTGTTTTGTGGGTGTGTGAAAGTTGTTTACCAAATTGTGATGTCTATGATTTAAATTCTTACCCTGAAATTTATAGTGTCAGCTAAACTTACTTAATTTGGCAAACTGGTAATACGTACATAAAGCCTACCAGTGAACTGAATGAAAACACATAAATATAGCCAGCTTGTACTTTGGGGCTTTATCTGTCTAATGCTGCAAATCAAAGTTTATTCACTAATTCTGACCTCACACAGCAGCTGTACAGCCCTCATTCAAATGTGTTCATTAAAAAATGACTTTTTTGTCTTTTGTGTTTATGATGATGCATATAATTGGTTATAGATTTGCATATATTAATGATTATTTTCTTTTCAAATTAGAAGTCACTTTTAACAGTGTTTAATACTCATTCATTCATTATCTTCCGCTTTATCCTCTATTAGGATCGTGGGGGGGGTTCCCTATGCCCATCCAGGGGAGAACGTCTCGGGCGCTGGGCAGATAGACCCAGGACAGGGCGCCAATCCATCGCTGGGCACACACTCACTCACACAGACACTATATATGGGGCAATTTGGAGAATTCAATTGACTTGATCCATGTTTTTGGACTGCGGGAGGAAACCGGAGAACCCGGAAGAAAACCCACGCGGACACGGGGAGAACATGGAAACTCCAACCAGATGGGGATTCGAACCGGGAATCCCTAGCGCTGAGAGGCGAACGTGCTAACCACTAAGCCACCGTGCTGCCCACAGTGTTTAATATGAAGGATATAAAAGCACTGACACCATAATGCATCATTATTTGACTGTTTTAGGTCATTACGTTACATTAGGTATCAGTTGGTTACGTTAACCCATATGTTTACACCTTTACACACACCCCTATACTCCCATCCAAAATGCATTCTTATTCAAAATGATGTCATTCTATTGTAAAAGATACTGATTTTTGTTAAGAGAGGGAGCTGAAATATTTCCGCACAGCTGTGGCAGATTGGCCATTCGTTCCAGACTCACTTTCTTGCAGTTTCAGTAAGCCTGTATGCACAGCTGTCCACTGCTGCTCCAGCATCCATCGAATGTCCCTGTGAGAGAGTCCTGCAGAGGTTCGTTCATATCCAGCAGCCGGGGGTATGAGCTAAATCAGATCAACTCTCTCTTAATTGCACATTTTGCTTGAGATGTGCCAACAGGTGCCAAAATAAAAGATTGTGTATTTAGTCCATTGTGATGCTGCATTTGAAGAAAATCATATCCTGATGGATCAATATATGCAGTGGCTTAAAAGCAGGGTTATTTTCTGTTTCTGCAATGTTATTTTACCGTTATTCAGGAATAGGAGATTAAATACTAACTAGTCAGTCTCTTTAAAATTTTCTTGGAAGTTGTGATGGAAAGTGATGCAGATGTAGATAGGCCCATGGTTCAAACCATGTACACAATGCACACATCCCCTCACTGTGCTCTGGGCCTTGTTGAGGCCGGACAATGTCTCTATTGTGCACTGGGCTTTCACTGGCAGCAGGGGACGGCTGGAGTGTTAACTATTTCCCCACCAAGCTCCACTGCACGTGTGTGTGTGTGTGTGTGTGTGTGTGTGTGTGTGTCTGTTCACACACACATAATTCAGGAACGGTGAGCATGAAGAGAAAGGAGCGACAGTAGGAGGAGAAATGGGGACCTGGGGTAGGACGTCTGTTTTGTGCCAGCTCTGAGTGTATGGTAATTAGTCGTGAGGAAGTAATGGAATGTGAGCGGTTCGTACCGAGTGGACCTCCCACCTGAAACTCTGCATTTTGTTCATTTGAATGCTGCACTGTCTGAACACCAACCCGACCAGAGCTAACTGGGCCAGTTTCAATGCGAGAAATCCCGGGGATTTTTTTTGGAACCGTCTCATTTGCACTGTGGAACATTTTAGGAAGAACTTCCCAGCCTCCCACTGTGAGCGTCAAAACTGGCTACGGCAGAATGGTGTGCGCACTGGAGTTTTACTTAGTAATTTACTCTCGTTTTTGTGTGAATGATGGTGCACCTGGACTAGCCGGACAATAGCAGGGAGGGCCAGAGGCCTGCTGGGAAATCCCGGCCCCCTCACTGATAATGAGCACCCCAGTGTCACAGACTTCAGTTTCAACTCCAGTGCATTCTCTTGCTCTCTCTCTCTCTCTCTCTCTCACTCTCTCTCTCTCTCTCTCTCTCTCATTCACACACACACACACACACACACACACACACACACACACACACACACATTGCTGACTCTCTCACAGAACTCCAGTGTAATTGTGTTTCTTTTGATACCATGCACAGGACTGGCACATTGCCTGCAGCTTTTCAAGGCCTGTATCGTCCTAAACTTTGCATTCTGTTTAAAACTCATGGTCACTTCAAATTCTTATCACTTTTCCAAGCGAGCAAGACCAGAACCTATCATGTGTAGCTTCAGTTTATGGGGGACGTGTAACTCTGGTTGGAAATGATTCTACCGCTGCCCCAGCCCCCAATACACATTTTTACCTCCCAAACACAACATGGAAACTAATGGCAAAGTTCTTAGCTTGCGTACTTTAAACATTCCCATCATCATTACCTCCCGCTCATCAGCCAGGACACCAAACAGAGTTATCTGGGCAGAGGCGTCAGCTGCAAATGTCTGATTTCAACAGCAGTTTGCAGGATTCATATTCATAAATAAAAAAGTGCAATTTTTATATGTATTTCTGGAAACAGTCTCAACAGGTATAAGATGAAATTAGACACCTTTAGTATAGTTTAACCAGCTCAGCTAGTGTAAATCAGCAAGTCGCCTGCAGGATTTGAAAGTCAAAGGTTCTTAGAAACAGCACAGCACACTACAAACTAACAAAAACAGCACAACCAAATAATGTTTGTCTGGTTATTACAAGTTTGTCCTGAGGTGCTGTTTCAAAGAAAAAGAAAATGATTTCCAGTACTTCTACTGTAAACCAGTCTTTGTGGAGTAAGACTTGCAGAAAAGATTTGAATGTACATTATTTAAATATTTAGAGTTGCTATGCAGCTTCCAAATGATACTTTTACAACAACGACTATATTAATAATGATACTTACATACCAGGTCACTTAACGGATCAAACTGGATAAGCAGTAAATCAGATTTGAAACCGGTGCCCATGACATTAAAAGAAACAGGAAGCACTTGGCTGGTTTTATTCAAAGCAAAACCATTATGGGTCTGTGGTTTGCAGAGAGTCAATAAGAACACTGAATACTGGCAATCATAAATATTATTACATGCCGTGAGTGTGGGAATATTTTTAGTTATTGTTGTTACATTTACTTTAAGTGATTTGACAGATGCTCTTATCCAGCGCAACTAACAAAACATCTGAAGGTGCCAAGATGCAAAGTACCAGAAAAAGAATTTCTGGTTATTTATTACCTTATATTTTACAAATGAACTTGTTTATATAGATGCTTATACAAAACAGCTCTAATCCCCTCCAAATAATTGCAAAGAGGACAATTTAATATGTAGATTAAGATGTGACTGACTACATTAATACATATAAATCGTTTTGGAATAGTTTTGTTTTATTATTATTACTGACAGCAAGAAGAAAATCCAAATTCTTGAGTCTTAGATCATGGTAGTAAGGACATTATTCTGTGGTCCAATCTAGTTCTTGACTTGTGAAACTGTTGACACTGTTAGGTCAAACTTTATAAATCTTGTAATTTATGTTTTTTGTACTTCTGAATGTTATTTATAGTTGGATCAAAATGACAGGTTTTGGCCCAGCTACCCATGAGGCAACAAACTTAATTTCATTCATTCATTATCTACCGCTTAATCCTCTACTAAGTTTGGGTTGGGGGATGGTTTCCCATGCCCATCCACACTCTATATGGGGCAATTTAAAGTGATAAATTTACTCTGAATCCATGTTTTTGGACTGTGGGAGGAAACCGGAGAACCCAGGGGAAACCCACGCTAACACATGGAATCACCAGCGCTGAGAGGAGAACATGCTAACCACTAAGCCACGTGTCACCCTAAACTTAATTTATTTAATCAAATGTAACTTTTTGCCCTTTCATCAGTGGATTTTTATCTTCCACAGATATATTTGAGGAGTCGTCTCAAATTGTGAAAAAGTGGATTAAGACTCATGAGGAATCATTTTGACATGTAACTTCTCCCATAGACTCCTGATCACTTGGGAGTCTTTGGGACATGCTTTCTTTGAGAATTTTAGTGTGTCTCTGTTGTGAATGTTGTGACATGAGGTGGAAAGTGTAAGGTGGTGGAAATGATGCCACAGTAATCAAAGTTTACCTGAATAATCAAAATCAAATCAAAAAAAAAAAAAAAAAAAAAAAAAAAAAAAAAAAAAAAAAAAAAAAAAAAAAAAAGAAAGAGTAATCAAAGTTTTCCTGAATATTAGAGTGCATTTTTTATTTTGGTCAGGCAGTTTGTTCTATCCTTAAAAAAAAAAAGACCAAGCAAAAAGATCTTGTCAAACATGTTATACCATTGTGGCACCTCCAGCCTCCCCACTCCCACGGTCATTTATTTATGCAGGAAGGATGCTCTACTGTTTACAATCCTTCACTCTGGATAAGTCTGCTTATACTCATAGTAAACTGTACTAGTCCTGTTCAGCAAAATAGACAAAACAAGACAACATAGACTGTAAGTAGAAGCACAGAAGTAAAAGCAGATGTTGGTGTTCAGCCTTAATCTGTGACCGAGTAGACTGATGTGGAAAAAGAGGTATTGAAGAGCTTGATGTCTTGGGAATTAATGGATCTGAGAATTAATCAGTTTCACTTACCAGACAATTTTAAACAACACTAAAGGCAACTTTTCAGTTAAAATGTATGTCTTGGTTTTACTGGCCAGTGTTATTCTTCTTACTTTTTGAAAGTTAGATGCATCCTGCTAAACTCACTGTATATATCCATCCATCCATCCATCCATTATCTTCCGCTTTGTCCTCTTCTAGGGTCGCGAGGGGGTTTCCCCATGCCCATCCAGGGGAGAACGTCTCGGGCACTGGGCAGATACACCCAGGACAGGGCACCAATCTATCACTGGGCACTGTATACTTTTGCTATTTTTTAAAGTGAGACTCCTGTTAAGGAGAATATGTGTAGCATAAAGGTACACTTCTGGAAGATGCTAGTCCTATTGCGCTGCGCATTCATAGGCTGTGTGTCATGTTGTGTCATGAAATCTGTTGCAGGACTCTTCACTTGATCTGAAACGCATAGTCCCGCAGGCACCCTCATCGTCTTCCAAACGATGTCTTTGTAAGCGCACTGCGAGCAAGACACATTTGTATTATTGAAATGATTTTTCTCTCATCTTCCGGAGTGGTGCCGATTATTTCTCTTTCTTTTGCTTTCTCCTGAAGCAGCTGGCATGAAGAGGTTGCTTTTCAGTTCTGGCATCTGGGCTTGAACGTATGCCAGAGAGGGGTTAGTGGGAGGTAGAGTGGGTCAGGTTTGTGCAAATGCATGTGCTGTTTTGTGTTATGTGGGTCAAGGTTAAGGATGTTTGCATGATACAAGGTCACAGTCCATTTGTCTTAATTGTCCTCTTGTCCACTGGTAAAGAATCAGTCTATTAGGGAGTGTGTAAAAGCGCGAGAGGTAGCGCTTGCCAGGCCCAGGCTGGCATGATGTGGGACTACAGAATGCCTCGTTCGTGCCTCGACCCTCCTTTTTTGACAGGAATAGATGTGCGAGCTCAAAAGAGGGCCGTACAATAAGTAGCCTTGGTCTGCCAAATGCAGTACTGGCGCAGGGATCACTAGGCCAAAATAGTTTGCTTGGCTCTTTACATTTGACAGTGCAAAGAAAGTAGCGGCATTGTGGGAAGATCCTGAAGTGGACACGACAAGAGAGTAGCTCTACGAATTCCTCAACTGATCAATTGCTCATCAATTGGCTGGTTCTGCAAAGATAATAACGCATATAGAATTTGAAGTGGGTTCAGCTACACTGTGTTATCATCATCTACTAGTGGAACACTGAGAGCTTTTCATTTTCTCTCTAGCCCCCACCCTTTTTGCCGGTTTTGTAAAAGTTGCTGCCAGAACTTGCTGGACAAGCTTGGGGAGGAGCGTGGGTGTGTGTGGTTGCGAGAGTCGAAAAGGCTGCAAAAAGTAGGTTTAACTCCGAATGTCGGCGTTCATGTCCACATATTTTCTGCCTAGGTCTTCTTGCCCATGCCTGTTTTGCATGCGTGTGTGAGAGTGTGCTTAAGTGTGCATGTGAGTGTTCAGCTGAATGACAAGCAAATGTGCATACCGGCTGTCCTTAGGGTTGGGTCGGGTTTTCAAGCTTAGCTGCACATGATTTCCCCCACACTGCAGCACGGTTGTGCACGGTTGTAGCATTCGGACACAACCCAACTCACTTCACCCTCCGTACAGGGGGAGGAGAAGTTTGGAACTGGAGAGAGAACGTACGAGCTGGAAAGGATTTTGGTGTTTGTGAGGAAAGTAACCCAAGGACTTTAGAAGTCCGTAGTGAATACTCAGTCCTCTCCCTGCTGAATGCATACACTCATATAGCAAACATTGCAATATCTTGGACGTTTTGGGAAGTTTGGGTTTCAATCATTGAACACATTTACACTTGGAGAATAGATTACTTAATATTTATCAGAAATAAACAGCCTGACTTTGGCATGAAAAGGATTCGGGCTGCTTAGCAGCAGAGAATGATTAACAGGAACACGATGTTTTCTTGTTTTGGGCTGTGCAGTATTTATATGTATTTATTCATTAATGAGTATAATAGTTTTCCTCGGCAGACATAATGAAGAGAGGCCCTATACTATATTGTCATGTTGTACAAACCCTGAAAACTGTGCGTTTGCTTTTCTAAGCGAGGGAAAACAGGCCATTACGTCAGTTTTGTTTTAAATGCATATTTGCACATTTCATTTGCAGTCAACTGCTTTCAGTCATAGGTTACATGTTTAGAGCAGCCACCTTCCAGACAACACATAAAACCCAACATTTTACTAAGTTTATCATTTATATCCTGCCACATATTGATCCCAGCATTGATGTATAAATACAAATCCATCTTTTTTGCCTCTAGTATGATGTGCCTGCATCAATACAGTTTATTCCACCCAGCGGTCAGATAACAAATGTGCAAGTTTTAGCTTTCAGTAAAAATGCTATGATAAATCATTAACGCTTATGATTTCCATTTTTAACCCTAAAAGGAATGTATTAGAGATGACGCTTTACCATAAGCACTTGCTGCTGATTAAAAGTGGGAATTAATCGATGCAGAGGGAAAGATTTTGCAGCAGTGCAGGATAAGTGAACTTTATATTTGCATGGAAACTAATAACTGATACATTTGTTTGTTATGTAACATTTATACCGGACCTTAACGTCATGCAGGTTCTTAATCTCTCTCTGTGTTTGAATTCTAGCTGTTAATGTACTGATTTCAGAACAACACTGACCCTCAGTTAAGGTCATGCAATACCCTCTTCCTTCAGTCCAATGACCCACAAGTTTATTTTTTCAGTTTTTAATAGAAATTATTTTTATAGCACGTAAAACATAAACATAAGTTATATGATAAATGAGGGAATTCTGCTCCATGTTCATGTAATTCCACGTTATTTTTGTAGTTCTGTATGAATATCATGCTTTGCTATGGATATTAAAACAGATCTAAATGCCTCTTATACAACCCACATCACCAAATGCCCCACTACTTCACTCAGTTAAAGGTGCTTTGGGTAGAATTTGAATCTAGCAGTGCAGAGTTGAATTACTTAAGTTGTGGGATAGTCGACGACATATATGTCCATGTTCTTTAGCCAAAATGATTGAGTTTGCAAAAATGGACAAACTTTTTCAGTTACTGATCTTCTTTAAGTTTCGGGAACATTACTTTAGTTTAAAGTTACTTTAGTTTAGTTACTGTATGTTAGAGTACCCAGATGCACCAACAAACAAACCCCTCGGTGTTGATATGGCTCCGGTGCAATGTTAGCACTTGCGGCAGTTTCACTGAGAAACGTGTTTTGACAGAACTCCAGGTGTCGTATTGTTGGCCTACTATGGTTCGACAGATTAACCAATTAGTGTCGGGCTGCGGGTTCGGCAAGGAGGGGCGGAGCTGCTGGCTGCTGTTCTGGAAGAATAGAAAGGGGTGAGAGGAAAGCGGGGAGGGAGAGATGGAGTGATGGAATGACACTAGGCTGAGTAAGGCTATTGGGGGGGGTCATGTGGTCAGAGAGGGAACTTTTAGTAAGCTGATATGTGACCTCTTTTCACAGACCTGTAATAGAGGAGCTTGGGAAAGTAGCAGAGAAAGGAGGAAGAGGAAGGGACAAGATAAGGATGAAGATGTCTGTGACAGTCCAGCGCCATTTAGATCGGTTATTTACAGAAAATTCGATTTGAAGTTGATTTCAGTTTAAATGCACTTTCAGGACATGAGTTGGCTGTAGACAGCATAGATTAGGGATTAAGGGCCGACTGCACACGTCTTCCAGCATACACTATATGGACAAACATTTCGGGTAACACATTTTTATTAATACATTGATGTGTTTTATTCAGTTTCATTGCCACAGCTGTATGGACTCGCGGCTAACTATGCATTTTGAATGAGTGTGTGCTGCCGATCATTTGGAAGCAGTTGGAGATACCTCTCTGCACTAAGTTGGAGATACCTCTCTGCACTAAGTTGGAGATACCTCTCTGCACTAAGTTGGAGATACCTCTCTGCATTTTTAGAATAAGCTAGCACAGAGATTACAAACTCTCGTTCAGCATTTGTGTCCGATCTGCACAGTTGTAAAGGCTGACAGTAAGTGTAATGTGTAGGCGTCCCTATACTTTTGTTCACATAACGTATGTATTTTACCAACCCCAAGTGTCTTTTCTGGTCCTCATTTTTGTTCCACTTGACATAATTGCAGTCGCTACTTCCACTTAACCCACTTTATTTATATTTGAGCGTGCCCACTCTGGCTCCAGGAAGCTTTACTTGGACTCGGGCTGCGAGGGGGGAGTGATTTACACCACCTCCTCTGGGTGGCCTATAGAAAGGTTTTTAAAGGTGCTTTGCTTGTTTTGGTAAGCCTGAAGCTCACCACCCTCTGTCGCCAAACTTAGATGTATTTGCACAATAATTTAATTGCTGTGAAAGTCTGTGGGTCTTTCCACTAAATCTGTGGTTAAGAAAATTCCCCTCATGTGGAATAGGGCCTTAGGGGAGAACAAGGTAAAGGCATTTGTGGCCCATTGAAACTGCAGAGTGTCTCGCAGCATGTTCCTCAGCTAATCTGTTGTTTAGGTTGGACTCCAGCCCCCTGTGTCTGTGATGCCATTGCTCCCTGCTTTTGCTTGTTGAGTGGAAGACATGTAGAGGAGTTTTTGAGAAAGATGCAGGACAGATGCAGATGCAATGTGTCTCAAGGCAGAGGAATTAAATCTGCTGTTCTGCTGGAACAAATTATTATTGTAAGATAATGAGCTTTGACACTTGATGAACAAAATGAACTCTGATTTGTTCTTTTCTTTATTTTTTGCATACGCGTGCAGTGTGCATGTGTATTATATTGTCTGCTGGAACACACCAGGCTGGTTTCAGGGCACATGTAAGCTGACCTGCATCAGCTTTACTCTGTAAGGACTGGTGATCCTTCTGATACTGCTTGCTATATACTTCTAAAACAGATATGCATTGTCTTCTCACATACACTCTCGCCAGATTGTTTTCAGATGTGTCAACTTCAGCCTTCGTGAGTCTAACACCCAATTTATTTGGTTTTGTTCCTCTGTTTCAGGGCAGCCGTCTCTTTGCTTTTTACATGTTTAGCTCTGTTTTGATGTTTCTCTTGCAGCTTGCGCTCGGTAGTATCTCCGTTCTCCGTCTCCATTATATCTTTAAAAGAGAAGAGCACCCTTTCATTCCTTGCAGCCTAAAGTCGAGCTTTATTTTTTAATGCAGTTTTTGTTTTGTTGTTCTTCTGTGGGTTTTCTTCCTGAACGACTCGCTGAATGAGCTTGTTGACATTGTGCTGCTTCAGGTGTGAAAGTGCCGTCTTGGTTGCGTATTTATTCGCACAGTGGGGAAAAGTGGCCGCTGTAATTTGACAGGCAGGTTTCTTTTCGGGTTCCTTTGTTGAACGGACACTCGTCTAGATAAAAGATGATGGAAAACAAAAAAAAAACAAAAACAAAAAAAACAAAGGAAAACCTCATGTGAGCATCTCTTGTTTGAAACCAGAGCTTTCCTGCTTTTGGGCAGCTGGAGTTCTGTCAAAGACCCTCTTTCTTTTCTTGCATCATTAGCACTACCTAAACGTATTTATTTGTGCGAGTATGCACGCATTTGTGTTGTTAACAGCCGTTCGGGGGCCGCAAACTGAGCTCATCGTGCAGATCTGGATGAATCTAAGGAGCCTGATTGGAGTGAGGCAGGCATCTGCAGAGCCCGGGCTTTACAGGGAAGCTCATTAAGGGCAGAGCGGCACGGCAGAGAAGCGAGCGCTTCACTGGCCTGAGTCTCTTTGAACACTGTCCTACTCTCATGCGCGACATGCTCTCTTCCTCCGTTTCGTTCCTTATGCGCCATTTTTTCGTTTGCAAATCTTTTTTATCTCGCCAGACAGGAGTGGGGAAAGCTGAGACGACACTGCTGATCTTTGGATCCAGAACCAGGACTCTCTCGTGCTCTTGCGCTTTATTTAGTTTTGTGACACAGATGGCCTAGTCCAGCCATTTTAGTTTTCTCATGTTTAGGGCACATCACTGTAGACTTTTTAATTGGATGTATCAGCCTCTGCCTTGATATGCTGAAGAAATGGTTTATAAGTGTTTTCCATGCTGGTAGTCTTTATAATGCCAACGTTCTGGTTGTTTACGTTCAGACCAAGAATGTAATCCTCCTGCAAATGACCTCATCTGTCCCTGACCACAGAACATCAGGCAAAAAAAACTCGTTTTGAGTCTTTAACTTATCACAGCAGCGTACACCAGTTTCCTATTAACACCATGATCTGAAGGGCTTTCGTGAAATTGTTTATTGTTCCAAATGCCAAGTACTTGGAGGAATTAAGTGTTTTAATACATAAATAATATTTGATTTACTGTATTATTGTGTCTGCTCACATTATGCCTCACATCATATCAGATCTAAAGCTGCTCCGTTTTCAATGCAATGTAAAGCAGTGGTAATGCATCTCAAGTGGCTAGTCGAGCTCTTCCTGGATTCTTTTTTCCCCTGACCTCTGTGTCTGCTGCAGGTCCTCGTGTATGCTAATACGAGCTGCGCACGAGTAGGCCTGCTGTCTGTCAGCCTGCTGCGTTTTCTTTTAATTGTTCTCTCCTCGCCATTAATATGAGTAAAAAGGGAGGCCTCTGCTGCTGTGCGGCACTTCAAAGCCTACCTCCCCTAGTCTTACAAGTTGGCTGTCTCTTTGGAGCGAAAGGCTCTGGAGATGTGTGCTGCATCCCAGCTGCAATGAGTTTGATGGTCTAATTGTAGCCCCCAGTGGACAGCGCAGCGTATCACAGAGAGCCTGGCCTGTGGGCTCGTCACACCTTCAGACTGTACATCTGTGCCTCGCTCCGTCTTTGCGGAGAACCAAGCGGCTTTGGAGCTCAGCTCTGATCCGTGGCTTTATTTCGGTGACTTGCTCATACTTGGTTAAAGGTATTCCTCTGCGCAGGCCTCCGTGTGCCGTGTCTGTGGACAGCTCTGCAGTTCAGGGCAATTAGCCTTTGGCATGTGTTAACGTCGTGGCACATTAAAGCCACCACTGACCAGCGTTTCCAACGAGAACAAAGGAATTCGCACAAATGCTTTCTGTCTAGTAGAGCTGCTTCCTGGACTACTACTACCACCGTTACTGTAGCAGCGATCAAAAAAAGAAAAGACCTTCCCTGCTTTGAACTCGAGCTCGTTTCTTTCGCCTGCGCATCAAAAAGAAATCAATAGACAAAACTTTGCAGCGCATGTATCAGTTTTTCACTTTCTTTCTTCCCGTCCGCCTTCGCCGTTTGTACATTCCGCCACTGGAGTAAAAAGTCAGTTAAAAGAGGACCGGTGGTAAAGATGACACTGTTACGGAAGCGCTCCGCTCGGGGAAAGGCCTCGACTGGGAGAAATCAATGGGGGAGGGCGTGCTCGCCCTGGCGGAGGAGGAGGGGGGAGCGCATACCGTTTTTAGACTTAAATGATGGATAAGTTCAGAGTGCCAAGAGACAACTCAGTCCATTTGAGGATTCTGAAAAGAAAAGGAGTTCTTTGGTCAGGCGTAGTTGTGCTGTTAGGGTTTGTTTTATCCAACCGTGCAGAAGGGTGTGTAGCTGTCTCTCCGAGCTCTTTGAGGCAAGAAGCAAAAAGCGGTTCTCCTGTCGTGTTGAGACTGCAGGATGGGCTTTGGCTTTCCCGAGACATGTTCAGGTTGAGAGCGGCTCAGAGAGGGTCTGTAATGACGCATCAGAGAAACATGGACAGAGTTGCATATCTGACTTTCTGATGCATACCCGCCTTGAGCATCCACTGTGATGTGGGCTGCCTTTGATGGGTCGTGAATCCTACAGCCCACCGATGTGAGCAATGTAATTTACTAGATATCGTCAAATAATGGCTTGTGTACTTATGCATATACTCCAGAGTCACCTCCTGTCAAGCGCAGGGTTTGAATTTCTCCAAAATGAACCTTGGGTGCTATATAACAGCCACGGCAGACTGGGCATAATATACACAGAGGTTAAGCTTTCTGTGTGTGTGTGTGTGTGTGTGTGTGTGTGTGTGTGTGTGTGTGTGTGCGCGCGTGCGCGTGTGCACGCGTGTGTGTTGTGTGAATGTGCGTATCTGCGAGCGTGCTGTATATTCTGTAATAAGAGGATGTCTACGCTGAGCATTCTCACTTTTCAGTGTTATTGTTGCTCTTCCTGTTTTGAAAGCCATTAAGAAGTGGGCTCCTCTATAAAAGGGGGGAAAAAGAGAAAGCCTGACTTCTTGAAACGTGTCCAAACGCTGTTTTGAGGAGAGGGTTGTGTGTGGGGGGGTGTGTGATCAGTAAACAGCCCAATAACAGGAACACAAAGAAAATAAGCGCTTCCCTCGGTACGCGAACGGCTGATTGATTCCCGAGCTGATTTTGTGATGCCTTGATGAATGCTAAAGGATGTGCTTGTGTTTTGTTCCGTCACAGCTGTAGCTCACTTTTCATGAGCCCGAGTAAGCCCAGCATGGGGTCACATGACCGAACCCCCTAAAATGCTTTGTGACATCTGGCCCTGCCATTTTCATCAAAAGCCTGGGCTGGGCTTTTGATATTTTCTGATGTTTTCTTTGGTTTCTTCTCTTTCCTTTTAATAATGATGAATTGCATTTGAATATGCGATATTCAAAGTGCACGCGCTTTTTTGCTTGTTTGAACAGATCAGTGTTGCATATCGACGCCACTCTGTTCTACACGAGGGTCGTGGTGGCAGCCAAAATTTCACCAGCTGACGATCTCTCTTTCACTCTCTCTCGCTCTGTTTCTCTCGCAGCTCTACCGCTGATCCTGATCATGACCTTGTTGATGTGTGTGAGGTCGCCTGACTTTTTGACCTGTGTTAGCTTATAAGGTGGCAGGATATCTGTTCATCCTTACCCAGTTTTTAAAAATGAAATGAAAAATGAATTAAAACTGAATAATAAATATTATAATATAATATTATATATATAATATCTGAAATTGTAACTATTTAAATTCTTCGAATCATTTTAATATCAGAATTTTCTCCTGCCAGACTGATGTCACTATATTACTTGTGTGAGAGAGTAAATGTTTCAAATGCTTCCTTTGTGCTAACCCTGCAGCCTGGCCAGCTTGTAGCTCTCAGTAAAAACCACAGCCAGTAATTGGCCTTAATTGCACCCTTCGGGCGTTGTCAACTCGAGTGTTTCTAAACAAACTGCATGGTCTGGAGCTTAGACTGCATCGGCCATCTTGGCGAGGATATGTGTTATGTTCTGTTAGTTCAGTACGGTTTGCTTAGGCCTCTTTTTTTTCTCTATCTGGTGTATCAGAATAAAGATCACTATTAGTTGAGACTTGTAGAACATGAGTGCTGCATGAAAACGCTGCTCACATTCCTGTCTTACAGTGGATCAGAGGAACAAGAGAGCACAGGTCCCAGTGTTTCAGTTTAACATAATGCTCAACTCTCTCCTGTCAGTGCAGGTCAAGACTAAATGTTCTAAACAACAATACTAATGCAGACTAATATTCTGCAGGAATACAAATATTTTATGTCAGTGAGGTAATTAGACTTCTGTATAATTATAATTCTGTAAAGGCAAAATGAAATTGCTATACAGTTAAATAAAATCTAATTCTATAAGAAGGTTAATTTAGACACGATATGAAATCATCTGACATCTAAAAAATACGACTGTAGCCTTTGAATTTACATTGAATAATTTGAATTGAACTAACACACACCAATTTGCTGTATTGTTTTAAATGACACGGTTTAGTCTGATGGCAGTTAACCACCGTATTATTTTTCTGTAACATAAACATGAATTTAGTTTAAGTCTGAATAGCCTTATTTTTTAACAACACACCAGGCTTGTGTTCAATATTGAACTTCTGTACTGCTGTAATGAGTAGTACACCAAAACAGTACGGCATAGTTGTTATTTGTTAGTATATTGACATTGTAAGTTGAAATGAAACAGTAGGGTGAAAGTGATTTCATACAGGAAAAATAGTCCAAACACAAAACTGTAAAATATTAGGCTTTAAATCATCCTAACAGCAAATCTCTGGTCAGAAAAAAATGTTGAATATTATAAATATAAAAAAAATTAAATAGACATGATTTTAATTTTAAACAAGAAGATTATCCTATTTCTAATTTGAACGTATTCATCATCACAGCTTTTGCCAATCATCTAACCAAAATTACTTTTTAATAACTTTACACTTAATTCTTTGCATTTTGTATTTGGTCCATTGTCTTTTTTCAGCCCAGAAGTGTGTAGGGTTAAAAATTAAGCTTTAAATGTTGTAAATCAAAGGACGTACAGATTTAATGCATCCCTAGATAAGCATAGACCACAGGCTTATTGACAGTTCTTACTTAACAGTCTGTCAGGCTTTACCAGATTTAATTAAGTATTGTATAATAATACTATTTTGATGCAACACATCTTCTTCTTCTTTGAGGTTTTACGACATCTGGCATCCATGATGTTGCATTACTGCCACCTTCAGGTTTCAGTCACACTTAATATCTGTGTAAACGACCAGCAGCTTTAATGAAACACATATGGAAGTTGTATAGAGCTGTTGATTGTGGTAGGCATATATATATATATATATATATATATATATATATATATATATATATATATATATATTTTTTTTTTACACACACACAAAGACTATATATGTATGTACATACAAGTACCTATCTGCCAGCCTGTGTGCAGAGAGTGTGTTTTACATGCTCTCTGAGAGGGAGGACTTTGGGTGCTGCTGTATGGGGCTCCCAGGGGTCGCTGCACACAATCAATTGAGGATTTCAGACAAGATTCAATCAGCGAGATGGCAGGGCCAGCCACACTGCTGTAGTACCACTGACCCTGAAACCCAGGCTCAGGGAGAGGAGCGGGACAGGGGATAATTATGGTTAGAGCGCCTCTCCACGACACCTGCGCTTATTTAACTGTGCACCGGTCTCGTCCTGACGCTTCATAGCTTCCAGCGGCCTGCTCTAAAAGCGAACGGACCTCTGAGTCTGAGATTATGAGATGTCGTGAATCCCAGTGTATTGTCTTCTGGTGTTTTTTTTGTAGCCATTCAGGGATCTAACTGCCCTTAGCATTTTTTATCGGCCACTGGGTTTTGTAGAAGCCTTTATTTAAGCTCCATTACTCCGAGCATTGAGTGAGCAATGTAGTCTCCAATGCCTTCGGCAAAAACACACACACCGTGAAGTCCGCAAGGCTTTCATTTACAGAGGCCTAGTGCACCCTCCCTGTGGAGTGCAAAACAGAACACATAATTAAGATATACGGCTGGCTCTTTATATAGCCATATACTTAAAATATAGACAAGCAGACGAGTCTCCGTTAATCAGCGGCCTGTGGTTAGTTTTGGACAGTGTCAAATGGGAAAAGTGCTGTGTGTGTGTGTGTGTGTGTGTGTGTGCGTGTGCGTGTGTGTGTTCAGTCTCTCAGCAGCATAAGCAGCATGTTATAAAAGGGTGTGGGGCAGAGCCATAGTCTCTCTGTGTGCATGGGTCATGTTAAGCCAAGTGCCGTGTGTGTGTGTGTGTGTGTGTGTGTGTGTGTGTGTTTGTGTTTGCACGCATTCTCCCCCTTGCAGCACCTTGGTTACTGACCCATACCTCTGCCCCTGTTCAGATTCTGCAGTTCCTGCATCAGTCCATGTGCAACCATGATGTGATATATCTATGTGTGTAAGAGAGGAGGAATCCTGCAGTGGCCTTGCATTAGCTTTGGGAATTATCACATTTCCCCCTCCATGTTCGAATTTGTCACTCGGTAATGATAACTATCCATCAATCAGAGGGGGCGGTACTGGCCAAATGAAGATGGATTGAATTAGTTTATAGCGAAACGCTCGGCTAGCTGAACAAACCCTGTAATTATGCCGTCAGGACAAGTGAACTGTCTCAATGAGAGCCTAACCCTAACATGTTTACACTCTTATTAATTACAAGGTCCCTCATACGGGCAGATACACCTCATGTAGTCCCTAATCACAAGTGAATATCTGGTCGTTTACAGCGTCTTACTGGTCCCTGGTTAAAAGGATGTTTGTTTATTATGGTGATTCAGATGAACGACCCACTTCCTATAATATCATAGGAACATTACAGATGAAATGACAGTTCACGCATGGGAATGTTCACGTATCGGCTGGAACAATCTCCTGTCCGTTGCCGTGGTTCTTGGCGCTAATGTATGCAACTGTACTCATATCTTTGTAAGGGGAAATTATGGGATGTTGTGGTTAATTGCTGCAAACAAAAATATTTATGTTCACTATAAACAAATGAGATCTCAGTTGTAGTTTATTGCACTGTGGGAAATGAAAATTGGACTGAAGTGTTTAATTAAATGAGTCAGGGAAACTCCGGGAAATGGCTTAATTTCATATCGAAACACATGACTTTGGGATCTTGGCGAACCAATTAACCTCAGCTTAGCTCATTAAAAAGCTGCTTTCATGGCCGGGAGCAGAGACTTATCTGCCAACACAGGACATGAAAGAGCAAATTTGTAAACTCTGAAACTAATTGCAAAGGTAGATTTGGAGGGAAGTGATAACGTGACATGGCTGATTGGAAATTAGAATGAAAATAGGATGTTGGTATGTTTGGATGAGAATTAAACAGGACTATTCTATTGCATAATCAGGAACCGAATGTTACTATAAATAAACATTTCATTTAAATTAGAGGGGTAGATGAAACCTTTTGTGTTGCCATTCATGCGTGATTCCCTGTTATGCCCAAATGCACAAAGAAGTACATACACACACACAGAAATACAGTGCGGCAGATAGAAATAGATAAACGGGGACATTTTATTTAAGGTTTGTTACCCAGAGAGCATCTGAGCTGGGCACTCTGTAGTAAGCTGCTGAAGACAGACACAGGACATGTAGAAACATTCTCCGGTCACCCTGCACTCGTCCTGTTTTTTCAACCTCATTGAAAGTCCATTAGTGTCAGCCAGGAGGAGATTACTGTCACCATTTTGTTTATTTAGAGATAGAAGGATAATTGCTGTGGTTTGACCTAAAACAGTCAGATGTTTTAGTCCTAACACTCATCATGGCTTTTTATTAAAATAATTTAATGGGTTAATGGCATTCAGAAGTAAATGGAATAACTATTGTGAGTGTGTTTGTGTGTGTGGAAGAAAGGTAGACCAACTGAACCGCAGCCGTGTAATTACACTGAGATAAATACAGCGATCTAATTTAAAGAACTCTGAGGGTAAATGCTAAGGATGATCAAATCTCAGCGTAATGAAAAAGATGTATGGCTTATTCATTTTTCCTCTGTCATCACAAAGGCATTGTGTTCTTTACTGTCTTATAAACTGTCTCCTTGCTGTTGGTGATAAGTTATTTAATGCAAGAGCTGAACTGAATAGGCAGAAATTGGACATAGCGGCACACTTTAAACGTGGGTGGGTGAGGCTCTCCCTCAGTGACACTCTGCTCCTGTCAAAAAAAAAAAAAAAAAAAAAAAAAAAAAAAAAAACCTAAATGGCATTGGAAACCTGATTAGCCTCCATTATAAAGAGTGATATTTTCATCCAGTTACTTCTCGGCACTGTGTCAGTGCTCTTGCCGCTGTAGTGCCGGGAAAGGCCAGCATCTTTGACAGATAGTAGATATCCCAACCGTTGTTTGTTTGGACATCCCTGTCATCCGTGACGTGGAAAAAAAACAGACAGCCAAGAAAATACAAAGCAACTAAATAATGTCAAAGATCAGAAATCAATGAGCCAGAGGAATGCGATCCTCTCACATTTACTCCATCAGTCTTTTCACAGTCGCTATAGTTGCTTTTATTCATTTTTATGGACGTGCAACATAAGCAGTAGGAAGCTTTTACTGTGTTAGGCTACAGACCAAAATAGCATTTTACTTACAGCTTACTATTAGAGCTTTATTGAGTTACATACAATCACAGTCATTATTAATGAAGCTGCTTTCTAGATACTACCATATGGTGAGTTAATTCTGGTTTTAATTAACAGTAGGTAGCTTGTATTTTGTTTTGGTCATGCACATGAATTAATTTTAAAAGTGAGGCTCAGTTATATGGATAATAGGTTTAATGCTATGGGTTTAATGATTTTTCCTGCATTGAAGTAAATTTATTTCTGACCCATAATAAAAGTAATAATTCTTTTGTGGGGTACTGGGATAGCTGTAATAGCAGGGCTTCTGGAATATGGAATCAGTGGTTTAAGCTTTAGGAGATGTTACAATCTCTCATAACAGATTTTGCATTCCCACTGAGGCCAAGACACAGACATGAGATATGGAAAAAAAAATTCTGGACATTTGTCAAAGATAAATTTAATTTCTTTGCTATTTGGAGGTCTTCTTTGAAACAGCAATTGTAATGAACACATTCAGAACCTGGAGAATAGATTTACCCTCGGCTTCAAATAAGGCTGCGTTATCGGACTCTGTCATTCGCTCTTTCCTATTTTCCAACCGTTAATTGATGTTTTTGATGTCGGCGAGAAAATTGGAGAAAATGTCTTGTGTGAACCAGTGCGGAAGTTAATAAGATTGACTGCGTTGACGGAATTTACAATGAGCGATAGAAAGACATATAACAGAGGCGGCCGCGGATTCGGCCGTTCATCTTTGTAAGGGAGGAAATCGACACCCAGTGTGGTTTCAGCCCCGTAAAGCCAGCGCAGAGAAGATAGTTTTTTGGATAATTCTATCTTTATTGTGGTTCATTTATGGAGTTTTTATTTTGTTTCTTTTTTGTTTTTTTGGTGGGGGGGTGTCTGATAGGGTTGTATAAACAGCTGTGTGTCCAGAGGGATCCTTTCCCAGACCGGGCCAGACAATTGGAATGACTTCTCTCCCAGGGCTACCCTCTCGCTTCAAACAATACTCATTCTTAATGCTGTTTTGAGTTTGAAAAGCTATAGAGCCTTAAAAAGGTTAGATTAAGATATGTCTGCGAGGTGCACCAACATCAGTTTGGGTCATTGCATATGTTTGGGTTATGTGGAACACAGCTTAAACCCAAATCCCCTTGAATAAAGGGATTGGAGCACCACCATGGTAGCGCCATCTTTAGCCATTTATCGAGCGCAGGGTAAAGTCTCTTGTGCCCAGATATTCTATATATTGCTCATTTTTAGATCCTCACGATGATTTTTTCCCGATAAATTAAACTGGCATTTAGGTTTTTCTCAAAAAGTACGTATTGGTTGATGGACAAAACGCTAATGCTCGACGCGTTACTTCTTTTAATCGGGGTGTGGATAAGCCGAATTTGGTTCAGTGCCTCTGATTATTTTTGCCAGCCTTTAGGGGAATAAGCTAAAACCCTAATACGGCCAGTACTCCCAAGCGGTCTTCTTTTTGAAGACACCAAAAAAGTGGACTCCACTGACACTCGGCCCTCCAAGGAACCAGAGTAAGGGACATTATTCTCCGAATAGCCAATTAATTCCACTGGCAACGATCGGTTAGCGCTTCTTTTCCCAATCACGCCACCCGCCTTCCGCTCACTATTTGAAATGCTAACACAATAAAAAAATTTCTATTGGTCGCTGTCCCTCAGCTAAGCCGCTGCCGCGGGCAGAGAATTTTATCGACTGATGAGACCAGAGGCAGTCGCGATAAAAAGGTTACCTGTACGTGACATACACACCAAATGGGCAGCGCCACCTTGAACTCAAAAGTTCTGTAACTTTTAGTTGACTTTAAATAGTTAGCATGGCAGCACTGTTGTGGCCAGAAAGAATAACAATGAAGGACATAGAGTTATGCTTAATTATCTGTCCCATTACTTATCACATGACGTATGCTAGCAGTGATGCAATCGCTTGTTTATTTTTATGTGAAAAAGCAACAATAATAAACAACAAAATTATTATTCATGTAGAAAGATTATTATATATATATATAGTGAAGAAACTAATTAAATAGTGTGTGTGTGTATATATATATATATATATATATATATATATATATATATATATATACTATTTAATTTGTTTCTTCACAGTATGTATCTCTTTTGTGCTGATGGCGGTGAGCATTTCCGATGCCGGAAAGTGGGATTGTTGCATTTGTCGCACATCTGCACCTGAGGGCTGGGAAAAAGGGAGTCTCGGACTAGCGGGGAGGAGAAGCCGAGCCCATTCTGAACCTGCTGGTTAAAGATAGGGCAGATTACATGTATGGTGTGAATCCCCCATCTGCCCCAGAGCAGAACCAGCAATGTATAGACCCACCTGCCCCCTACAACACACATGCAAAGACGCACACACTTCGCTGTCTACAAGGAGCGAGGCAGGTGGCTCCCAGTGGCTGCGGCTTCATGACAGCATGCCATTAAAAATAGCAGGCCTGTTGATCAATCTAGCCGGCGTGACAGCTTTGCCGCAAGGCCTGGCTCTTTGAGCACTTGTGCTGCTGCAGCTCCCGCTCCCTTTCTCCTCACTAATTGGTGAAAGTTGTTCTGTATGCTTGTGGCACTGGGCTTTTTTCCTTTTCTTTGACTTCTTTTTCTTTTTCTCCTTCTCCGTTCCATTTTTTTCCCTTCCCTCGTCTACTCCCATCAGTGCACCATATGTATTTTTTTGAAACCGCATTGGAAGTGATAACTTTTAGTTAGACATTACAAGTGGGTTAAATATGATGTGTGTGCCAGAGGCGCAGTTCCCTCTTCCTCACTCTTGCTTCCTTTATCAGGACGTTTTTTATAATGCTGAAGATTGACATCGTTTCTGTTCAGCAGAAACTCATAAAATAATAGCAGCGTGCAGATTTTATTAAAAGAAGAATGTATTTAAAGAACATTACCACCCTGCCCTTAGACACATAACATTTCTATAGCAGGTTGTTGAGTTTTTTTTTTTTGTTGATTTCACATTAATTGCAGAAAACGAAATAATCTATAGACTTTTAACATTTTTAAATAAACACCTTTTTTCTTTTGTTTAAATCATGCAGCTTACTTGTTTAAAATGGTAAAAAAAAAAAAAAAAAAAAAAAAAAAAGAAAGAAAAAGGGGGGAACAATATTTGACTGTGTGACATGTCAAAACAATTTCTCGTTCTGCTTCTCATACTGTCATGTTCCAGTGCGGTGTTTAAACACACTCTCATCTCCTGTCTCCTGGTAAGTGCTTAACACCCCCTCTTTGATTCCTTTCATAACTAAATAAATTAGTGTGAAGGGGAACGAAAAACACACAGTAAATATTTAACTGTCTCCTATTTGTCATTGGGTTGGCTTCTTAATTACACAGACGCAGCTTAGTGCTAACACTCGGTGCCATGGTGTACTCCTCTTGAGATTTGAAGCCCGGGCACCAGCAATGTCCTTTCTGTGATTCATTTAGCTGTTAATATTTAATATTTATTTTAGGAAACTCTTGCAGGCCAGATGAGGGTTTGTGTGTAAACTTTAGCTCTTTTACCTCCTCTGTTTACAAAAGCGCTTGTTGAAATCCATTTAGCAGCCGTTTAGAGGCGACGCAGAATACAAATAGCTTGAACTGCTGCTTGAATTTGAATTAAAGGGAGCAGTAATATGTCAAAAGCATTTGTATAATCGCTGGTAATAACGACTTCTTAAAAACGTATTAATTACATTATTGCCTTTAACCATAAGGTTTTATGACATTTATTACATAGTGTCTCCACCCAGTGGCACAGCAGAGGGTTTGATGTAAATCGTGCAGTGTGATGTATTACTACGAGAGCTTTGTGTTTCATGTTATTATTATTATTCAGGAGTTCTTGTTGTTTTGTTCTCACTGCCCAAGTGACTGAGGAGAGTACTATTGCACAGCGCTGTTTAGCATAGTTGAATCTTAATGCCGACACATTTGGACGCATGTTGATGATCGTGGCTGTGTGTGGGGTTATTTTGAGCAGCTCAGAGCAATGCGCTGGAGGAACTAGATGATGCAGATGTGTAAGATGCTGTTTTGGAGACTCAGTCGATGTACAATGCAATTCAGCTGCGGTTCTGGCAATGCAGGAGAAAAGACTCGTGTTCGGCTCAGAGACCGGCTGAACGTAAGGGCGAGGAGAGGAACGGGGGCTTTTTTTAAAGCTCCCTCTCAAGCTCTAAAGTGAGGACAGGATCAAAGGAACTTGTTTTATGTGGCTTGTGCAAGACTTTGAAGTCTCTGAGTCACCTACAGCACTCACTTCATCAAGTTCACTAGTGTCTTAATAGCAGATCAATAAGTTTCAAAGTTGGAGAGTTAATTTGATACTGGTGCTGATGTGATCACGCTGCGCCGCAGCCGCTCGTTCTTGCACAGCCCTTTCTGCTCTTTCTCCCTCCTCTAGTCTGCATACACACACACACACACACACACCCTCATGCACACGGCACATTTATTTCAGCCTCTCGGTGCACATTAACGGGCGGCATCTTTTCATCTCAGCCCGCGCGTTTTTTAGTTGACACTGATTCATTCAAACACCGTCTGAAAAATACAGTCTTGAAAAATTTGTATACTGCAAATTTATATATCATGCATAATCTATCCAGTAGCTCGAGTGAAGGGTTTTTCTAATATTGATTAAAGAAATCTATAGTGTGTATATAACAGGTGTCAGTTAAGATATAAAATACATTTTAATCCACATTTTATTTTAAAAAAAATTAATGAATTGTTAACAATTTTTAATAATAAAATAGACATTTTAGACATTACAATAAAATAAGTATATTGGTCAAAACCTGGTCTGTTATTTAATGTCATTAAACTGCATCTTACTGTTAAATTATCATTTTTCATTTGTTTTTTAATTCAGTTGAATGCATCACATGCTCATTTTAAAGATGAATTATAAGAAGGTAGAAAAGGCTAGAATGGAATATGAAAATAAGCTGATCAATTGTTAGATTTTTCCCACCAAAAAACCCCGAACGCGACTCTTAAGCCGCTTTTCTCATTTTGTTGAGGAACCGTATTGGTAAACTTGAGCCGACGGCTCAGAGCGGCACCTCCAGAACAAAAGCCCAATTTAGTGTGTTCATCTGACGGTGCTAATGGTATTAGTGGAGCGACAGGGTGGTCAGCAGGAGCAGGAACTCTAAGGTGAATCCACAGCTTGACCCGCAGCGATTCACTGCTCCGATTGCATTATAGCCGTCACATCTGTCATTTCTTTGCTTTTGCCGAGAGCCTTTTCTTTCAACAGTTTATTTGCCTAGGTTTATGAATTAAGAGAAAAAGATGTTATTTAAGCTTTAAGTAAAGAGCATTTTTAACGTGTGTCATGGTTACACGGTTAGACGTAACAAAAAAATAAAGTAAATAAACTCCAAGGAGCTGTTTCAATTTCTAATCTTTGACTAATTTATGATCCTTAAGAAGTGAGCTTATTTAGAATATTCGCATGAGGCAGTGTGCTGTAGCTGGATCTATGTGCTGGTACGGATGGTGCGTACGATCGTAATTCAGCTCCTAAATGGCGCATTGCTTTTCTGATTTATCTAGGACACTATTAAAGGTAAGACTGCGTTTATTAACTACATCAGGGTAGATTGTTTTGTGAAAATTTTTAATTTTAATTTAATAAAATGTGTTTATTAATTCAATTTTAAAAAACGTTTTTTTTTATAAAAGAAACAAGAACAGGTAAATTAATAACCCTTAAAAGAAACCTTTAAATCTGAACAAAAGATTTTTTTCAATTGCATAAAAAATTATTTAAACGAATATTGGTTAGTTTGAAAATATCTAATATGCACATTATCATATATGAAATTTGTGAGTTATATGAAGTTGTTGTGTAAATAATTCTGGTGTTTTAACTGTGGAGCTGTTGCTGTTGCCGTTTGAGTGAAAGGTGTGAATTTGAGCTTGTGGTCATGATGAGGAGAGTGTTTGTGCGGTACAGGATGGTTGCGCTCGCACTCTGAAAAGACATAAAAATGCGGGCCTCAAATTTGAGACAAATGTTTTTGTATTGTGTGCACGCTCTTCCATAATTCCTACTGAAAATGACACAAAAAGTAATACTGAAAAAAACAGTAACGATCGTCTGTGACTGCTGAGAGTAAAATATTCATCGGCTGTCTTAGAAATGAGTTCAAACTGTTTTATAACTGCTTATCAAAAATGCCCAGGAAGATAGGTCAGTTTTCTGTTTTTCTGCCATTATCTTTCACATACTGAATGAAATGTTGAATCAATAAAGGTCTATTAAATTGGTTTATCTCCTGAGAGGCACCTTAAGATGACGATGTGTCTTTTTCTTTAATTCGTTGAAGAAAAAAAAAATTGCGCAGATTTAGTCCCTGTCAGTCAGAAATAATTGTGTGCTTAATCTTGTCCCTGATGGATGACTCGGAGTTCAGCAACGGGCCAGCTCCAATGACAAATACAATATTAATATTCATTAACCGCTTTGACAATGCTAATTTTGATGCAGTAGTAAAGGGCCTTCCAAAGTTAGCGGCCAAAGCATCAGAGCTGCGCAAGGTGGCAAGATAATTTGTGCTGCTTTACTGAGCTGAAAGCGTTTAAAGTCTTAAACAAGAAAAGGCAAGGTACCACAAACGAAATAAAAGAGAAAGGGAAAAAGTTCAGTCGCATTGGAAAGCAAGGCTGTGGAAGTAATACGATCAAGAGAGCACTGCGAAAATTTGACACCTCCGATGCAGCATCTTTGAGCAAAAATTTTCTTAAAAAAACAAAAAAAAATAGGACGTTTCTTCGGAAAAAGGAACGTAACATGGTAAGTCAGCACATTCTGTGTTTTTTGTTTAATCTTTTTGATCTTTTCAATTATCACCATTTGAAGATCAATGGTGATTTTTTTCTGCTTTGGTTAAAAGGCTCACAGCGGTGGCACGGTGTTTGGTCGGATCACGGCTTTAAGAGTGGGCTTCCTCGCTACCAGCCATCAGTTGGCCAGGCTTAATTTTCCTATTGCTCGCGTTTTAGAAATCAGCGTGGAATGCTCCGGTTGTCAGTTTTTCTAATTTATTGCTGTTGATTTTGGCTCGTTTTCTGACTTTGACTTTATGATTCGGGCGCTTTTTCAATTTTCTTTTTTTCTGCTGTTGTCTTTAAAGAAACGCTGCGACTCTTGCGAGTCACAAAGCTTTGTGCACTTTCACGTGCAAAAGTCTTTTGTTCATAAATGTCAGTTTGCCCTTTTTTATCCGCGTTTGACGGCTTGTGTCCCCACATCAAATTTGTGTGTGGAGGGTTGAGCCTGAGCGTGGGGCGATGTGGCGAACTGTCCACAGCCAGACCCGCTCTAAGTCGCATCGGATTACTCGCTCTGACTTTTCCTGCTTTGCTTTTTCCCCTGTGCTTTTGTGCTTTATTTTTCCTGGTGCTGTGAATTGAGCATGGTGTTAGGGATTAATGACATGACGAGGGACACCCCGCTGCTTGAGTTTAGCCAAGTTAGGGCAACTCCTATAGAAGAGGCTCGAGTACCTTTCTGCACGGCAAGCTGCAGAAAGCTAAAGGAGCGCCTCTCTCTCTCTTTATTGTTCTTTCAACTTATCAGAGAAAGATGGACACAAAAGGGCTTATTAAAAAGGATATGAAGATGAGCGAGGGGGAGAAAGAGAGGGGTCTTCTCCTCGCTCAGAAAGACAGCGAGACTGCAGGGAAGTGGGTTCAGTGCTGTGAGCCGAAGGCTGAGGAAGCTTCGGCTGCTCCGGGATCGTGGGCTGAAGTTTCGGCTCTGTGGCGGACACTGAACTGGGCTGAGCGAGTGACCGGCGATTTGCTGGGGGTTGTGTTATCGGCGGAGTTGATCAGTATTGCCCGGCTGCTGCAGATGAGGTGCTGCCCTCCAGTGGATTAATGGATGACATGGTGAGGCGCATGTTGTAGTCAAAGCACTACAGAGAGTGGCAGCATGCTTGTTTTAACCAGGAACCAAGCAGCATCAGGACCCTATTCCAAATAGACAGCTTTTAAATGGTAAGACTTGTTATTTGAATAGATTTGTCTGCCTAGTGTAAATAGGCTCGTTATTATTGTCAGTATCATTTCAATATATATATATTTTTTATTTATTTTTTTTACTTTTCCTTGTGACTGAGATTTAGCTATTTATATCACTTAAGTTGTAGCTTGTGACAGTGTGACAGCTTGACAGTATTCAATAATGACTGGTTGCTCTGTTTGTCCTGTGTGACACCGCAGTTTATGAAGTTGATAGATGTAATGAAATATCTGACAAAAAAAAGTCTTTATCATTTTGTTTATTTCCCAGTTAAGATATCAACTTTTTAAATATTTAACTTTGGTTAATATCAGTTCCATTACAATTCTTCCTGTTAATCCTGTATTTCTACTTAATTCATTACATTTCACGATTACGTTGTTCATTTCTTTATTTTTGATTTTTTTTGTACTAAAATGCCAAACGAGTTTGTGCTAAAATTATTTTAAAGGATTAAAACCTTTATAAATATATGCCTATTGAAATTGTTATTCATTCCATTATTTGGGTATAAACTGAGGATTGTATCATTTAAGTGGAAACATTCAATTGTGTTGTAAAAAAAAACTATCAAAATATCTAAAAATCTAACTCTTTAAAGTTAAAATACATATTTAAAAATTAAGCCAAACATTTTTGATCTTAAAAAATAGAAGAAATTAATTATTTAAGTGCTCCTTTAAAAAAGATTGTCACAAAAAATATTTCAATTGAAGTGGAATAAAACAAGTGCACAATTGGTTCTAAATGCGAAATAATATTAAACTAATAATTAACAGACAAATTAAGTGCAAATGTAGATTTAAAAATGTAATTTAAAATGACAGAAATGTACAAATTAACTGAACCCAATTTTTAAAAAGCACAAAAATATTTTTTATATTTTCAAAAATAAATGAATACATATTATATATATAAAATTTGAATTAGTTTGATTGAAATGTTATAAATAGTTTGATTTAAATGTTTCTTTAAAAGATACAAAATTAACTGATTCAGGAACAGATTCTTTTAAATTATAAAGTCTTTCAGTCCCACAGCTGTTATTTAGTTTTTCTGTATTTTATATTTTATTTCTCTTTATCTAAATGATGAATAAATTAAATGATTAAGCTTACAGTACTGTCAAATGCTTTCAGAACTGTTAGCGTGGTGGTTGTGCATGTGATGTCGGGTCAATAGATGACGGTGGTCTTGCTGCCAGGTTGCTGCAAAATGTGTAATTGTAATGTAAAATATGAAATGAACTGTCAGCCGTCTAAATTAAATAAAGGAGACTGTGCAATTACTTTCCCGCTGGTCTTCTTTTAGAATGCAGCCTCTGCTGTAGTGTGCAGTGAGTATGCTGAAATTAGTTTGGGCAGCGCTGGGATTAGGAGACCCCCGCAAAGTCCAAAGAGAATTAAAAAACATGAAGCGATTGTATATATGTGTATATTTAATTTTTTATATATCTATTTCAGAAAATGTGATTATTATTTGTATGTAAGGAAATGAAATATATTTGGATTTGTGGGATTAGGGAGCTGGTGTGTATGCCGCCGTGAGCCTGTTTAGTGTAGCACGCTGTCGCAGTCGTGGTCCGGTGTGGAGGAGACGTGCGCAGCGCAGCTTCTGCATATTTAAAGGAATTATGCTGAATGAGAAAAGGAGAAAATGTGGCAGGTGCACTGGAGGCCAAGGCCTCATGTAGACAGCCTGTATACACGGAGAGGTCAGAAGGAGTTAAGAAGGTGATCGTTTTTGTTCTTCTTGTTTAAAAAGGAGGGAACATCTAGATCCCTATATCTGTGTCAAAGTGAAGACAAACACCGTTTCCCCTCTTGTCCTGCGATTGTCAGATCCATGCCGCAAAATGTCTGCATGCCACACATTGCTGATCTTGCCCTTTTTTGGGGGGGATGTTGTTGTGTCTTATTCTTTTTTTCTCTCTCACTCTCTCTTTGACTCTTACGCTTGCCTTGCTCACTTTGCCTTATTGTAACCAAGGCTTTTCAAGCCTCTAGTCTTTGGGCATCCTGGACGCACTGCAGAGCCCACACACAAACATAAAGCTCGTATATACACTTCTAAGAAGTTCAGTTTTTCTTTTTTAATATTTCTTTTTCTTCTTCCAAGTTTGGTTGCTTGTAAGAAGATTTCTCTGAGGTGGAGTAAATCAGCGCACGTTTTTTTTTTTTTGTTTTTGTTTTTGTCTCACAGTCCTGCTTTCATGTCATTTTTGATAACCAGTTTGCATTCTTGGGAAGGCTGGTTGGTTTTTGAAGAGGAAAAAGCTGAGCTAAACTGAGGCGTATGAAGATGAGGAGAACCACACAATCGGACTGCTGAACACAGGCCTGACCTGCAATCCCAAAAATCTGTTTTTGCCTCAAAAGCTGAACGCGATCTTCGTGCACTTCTGAAGTTGCCTTTTCCGTGTGGGACACTCATGCATCCTCAGAAACTCAAAAGGAAATCTGGAACAGAAATCAGGCTTGAAACGGAAAAAAAAGGCGACGAGAAAAGAAGAAGAAAAGAGGCGTGCAGTCCGTTGCCGGCTGTAGTAAGGTGCACAGTGTAGTGAAGGAGAGGGGAGGGGGCCGTGGTTATGAACCTGAGGGAAGGCCTGGCATTAGGGCTGGATGAAGAGGCTGGAAAGAGAGCAGCGCTGCCCTCCAGCCTTTCTCTGCTCCAGCAGGCCCGCTGCTGGCCACTCTCTCTTCCTGCCTGGGTAAGTACTGATCAACTTATAGGGCAAGATTTATTTTATTCCATATCTGCTGTTTTGAGACGGAACACCCGTGCATAGTGTAAGGAACACAAAGGGAACTAAGCTTAATATGTTAAGCAAGCAGGTGCTTCTTTTTTGTAACTGGGGGCAGATAAAAAAAATATATATATATATATATATTGTAGTTTTCTTTACTGACAAACTTTCACTTTCACTAATTAGTGATGTGTTAGGATAGTGTTTTATAAATAAATCCAATTGTATTTATACTGCCATCATACTTTATGATTTACATACGTAATTAATTATTAACTCTATCTTTAAATGTAGATATTTTAGTATTAATAGTATTTTTTTTTTACTTATTTAATGATCTTATTTAATGAATAAGAATATTGTGGGTATTTTATTTGTATTAACTATAAAACTTGTATTTTTTTAAATAATTTTGTGGGCTTTGTATTTTTAGTTAAATTACTAATAATAAAACGTTTTACATTTAACAATAAATCGATCAATTTATATAATATTAATTTGAGACATTGCCAATATTTGTTCTGTGTTTCCTGACATAATACACAGTGCCAGTGTTAAGCTAGCTACCAAAAACCCTGGAATCTTTCAGATAGTGTAATAAAAAGCATTATGGTAACTTTATATTGAAATGTTATAAATGTATAATTTTTTTATGTTTTATAACTTATATAACCTAATTTTCCAAAGTTGGTAATACATGTGATTCCACTGTGTGCACTTTGCACACGCATCCTGTGCCTTTTTTGCGCTCTGTCCCTCTCTGTGCTTGGACGCGAGCCACTGGCACGTTCACTACTTTGGTTCAGGTCTTTGGCAATGTTTCTTGCAAGCTGTGGAATTTGCAGGCCTGAGAGTGCCCTATCCATCACAGTGCTGTCAGCCCCCTCCCAAACCCAGCCCTGGCTCACCACAGCTCATTAGGGCCCGCAGGCCTTACTGACAACTCATCGGATCATGACATAAAACAGCGAGAAGTGCTCGGGGCCCCCAGGGGCCACAGGGTCGCCACCTTCACATTTAGGCTTTAAATTGCTGTGCAAGGTGCCACGGAGCGGAAATGCAGTGCCAACAGCTTTTTTTCCCCTGGCTGTCCCGCACACCCCTGCCTTTCACAGACACCATGGATTTGTTTGTAGATTGACAGCGTTCAAATATCATTAAGCGAGAGATAATATAACAGATCCGAAACCAGAGCTGATTTCAGTCCACTCTCAGTTGTAAGTGTGACAGGCTTGACTGACACCCCAGTGAAGTAAGTGTGACATACAGGCCCTTTTGCACTCTTTAGTCTCTGTTTAGCAAGACCTTTAGTAGGACCGCAACTGGAGTCTTGACCCTAAGCATGAACTGCCAATCATAATGCATTAGCAGCACTGAGCAGCAGGGTGTTAGAGATGATCAGCACCACGTACATTACAGTTGATGTAACCTGTTTGTCATTTCAGCGTTTGATTTCATGCTTGTAGTACAGTGCTGGGTGAGGATGCTGGTTGTGGGAGGGATCGACAATCACTTGAAAAGAGGCCACTTCATTTTAATTGCAGATAGTATTTTGATAGCAAACAAATAATATGACACAACCGCTTTTTTTCCTTTGCTTGGCGCACTGTGCATAAGCACACAAACATTAGTCTACATCCTGAAGTGGTAGGACTGCTGCATATGGAAAGTCTGTGTGTGGTGTGTGTGTAGGTGGTCTTTCTCACTTCTCACAACCACTAGAGACAATTAGCCATGTCTGGAGGAACAGTGTGAAGCCGCCCTATAATAGCAGAGGGGTCAATATGGTGAATTTAAAGTGGGGCTTTTCTGAAAAAAAAGGCCCTAATGGAGTTCAATAGTACTCTGAAAGAAAATGTTTGGATGATCTGATTGCATAAGATAAGAACCGCTTGCCCTGTTATTTCTGTGTGAATAAATTATTATTGTTGAATAAACCTATGTAGATGGCAATCTAATTGTAATACACAAAGCAGTTGTAGACAGCCATAAGCCGCAGGCTATGGAAATTTTAGGACTCATAACTGATATTGTTACTTTATTGTCTTGCGACTTTTGTTTTAGGTCTTGTTGCAGTGTGGAGAAAGCATAACGCTAGCAAGTGCAACAGATAAACCAAATGTCAGTCTATTATATGTGGGGCTGTGGGGTGTTTGAAAGGGCGCCTGTTAGGCCTGCAGTGACTGTGATGTAAATCATTTGGCTTGTCTCTTACTGAATGTGGCCACAGTGGATGGCCATTTGGAACTGTCTCTCAATGGAGAGCCCGGGACAAAAGAACTTATTTAAATGGCTACTAAAGCCTTTCAGCGCACAGAGAATTGACAACATTCTTTCACATCATTATAGAGGGGGAGGTTGTGGGGCGATGGGTGGACCAGGTCATTGAGCAAGCATCGTAAAACTCATTAGCTGGTTTTGGCAGTTGTCTTTTTGTATTTTGTTATTTCATCTTTATTTTACTTTGTTGTTTTTTTTTTGACCAGAGATTTTTTTTTCATCGTTGTTAGTGTTCCCACATTTTACAGCCTGTCTCTGTGTTTCCTTCTGTACCTCTGGTCTTTCCTTCACTTTTTCCCCGTCTTCTCTTCTAACTCTCTCCCCAACTGTGACTGGGCTGTGCTCAGGGGCTTGAATGAGTCCCCAGAGCCCTTTTCTTTCTCCCAGCAGCTCTGCTCAGTTCATTAATCTTTCATTGGGAATATGGTAGAGTGGAAGAGTGGAACAGCCCCCACTGCTTACTGTGGCCCCTCTCACTCGCTCGATCCTGCTCCTGCTTTCTGGCTGAGGGGCCCTGGTTGAATGCTTAACCACTTGGGCCCAGGCTACAGTCACATTCAAAATCTTTAGCTCCAAATGTGGGGGAGTGACTCCAAGAGATTAGGTCTTACAAAAGGATGGCTTGTGTCTGTATGTGTCAGGGCTATTGCAAACAATCAGCATCACTGTTTTATTAGTGTCTACACATCATCAGTCTTTTGGGCTTGACATTGATACAAACTTTTTTAATATTTGTAATTTAAAAAAAATGGAAATACCATTGAAGTATTGTTTTCTTCCAGGCACATCTAAAATAACTACATTTGCAATCCAAAATGAAAAGTAAATGAGCATGTAAATGCTGCTCTATAGTTTCTTCAAATACCATCCAGCTGTTCGTCGTGTCAGCTTGGAGCCCTCCTGTAAACCAGCCGAGCTTAGCCTCACCGTACAGTGTCACCAAGACGAATAAAAGGCCGACAGTAATTCATGTGCTGGCTGTGGTGAGGCCTGTCTAATCTAGAGCGGGATGGTAATCTGGTTACGTAGCATGTGCTGGGAAGCTACTAATACCAGGCTATGCCTCAGCACCCCTCTGCTCAACTGTAATCTTAGGTAATTGAAAATGGGGCCTGTGCCACTTAGGAGCACAAAGAGCAGATTACATAGCTAAAACCAATTTGGCCACAACACAGAAATGGATTTTCTCGACCTCCCCTCCCCATGTTTTATAAAGCGAGTCGTCCTTAAATCCAGAGCCTGGAGGAAGAGGACTGGGGGAAAGGGGGGTGATAGGCAGGGATATGTGAAGAGAACTGGGTATGAGCCAAAGGAAAGGAGAGCTGAGAGGGAGATAAGTATGAGGCTGCGGGCTGTGGCTGAAGTGTATGAGGATTTTCACCCATTTCCTTTATTAGCTGGTTTCTCCGATTGTGTTTGTGATTTAGGGAAAGCCAAAAGTGTGAGGGTCGTACTGTGTATCCAGGGTTCCATGGCCGTTGGGATTTTTTTTTTGGTGTCCGATGTCTGATGCAGTATCCCGTGGTGCTGCACCTCTGCACGAGCAAGTGATTTTCATTTCAACTCACGTTACAGTCATCATGGATACATGGTTAAACCCAACATGCTGATCATTTCTGGCAGATATTAATTTAATAACACTAAACTCTAATGATTATAATAGCAGTGTCCCAGTTTAGCAGCAGTTTGCTGTTTCAGAGCCAGTACTCTTCAGTCACACTTTCCAGTTGATCCTCTGTCATATTTAATGTCACAGATTTGTGTGCTGTTGGCTGACTCCATACAAAGTGAGGCCAAGCAGTCAAACAATATATTTAAATATTCAAGCATCATATATTTAATTTATTATATAACTTGACTGTACAGAATTGGGAACCTGCTGCCACTCAGACTTTTGTAAAGTTAATGTTTTGTAGGAAAAATGAGTTTTGAAGTTAATGTTTTGTTTTTCTTATCTGTCTTTCTAGTCTAATAAAGTCCCAGTGGTACAGCATCCTCACCATGTGCATCCACTCACACCTCTGATAACCTACAGCAATGAACACTTCACACCTGGGAATCCCCCTCCACACCTACAAACAGACGTGGACCCCAAAACAGGTAAAACATCCATATCATTATGTTTTATTCATTCAACTTAAATTGGGTAGCAAGGGCTCAGAGACTGTTTGTTTCTTTGATATAATTTACACTACCTGTTTATCGCTGTAGTTTTAATTTATATGGTAGGAGCTACCTAAGAGAGTATCAGTAAATGTGATGTTCTGTCAGTGTATTCTTGCACCCTTTCTGAATTTCCATAATACTAATTCAAAAGGCTTTACCTTTTTGTCTTATATATTGAATGAATCAGAATAATGTCACGTTACTTAAATTCTTTGACATCATTTTAAGAACTCAGGCTGAGGGTATAGAAACTCCATGAACAGATGGAAGAAGTCCATCTCAGGGCAGACACATGTTTTTTTGGAAAGAGCATGTCAAATCAGCACAGAAAGCACCTCGTCATCCTCACCTGGAAAATCCTCAGGAACTTTTTCCAGCAATGCGAGAATGCTAATAGCATCACAGTGATTCACTGTTTCACATCTTATTGCTTGGTTTGAGTTTGTTTAAAGAAAAGGTTTATTTTAAGGTGATGATAATAATGACAATCATCATCATCATAGGGCCAATCAGGAGATGCAAACTGTTTGGGAGTTTAGATAATGAATGAATTAATTAATTAATGCTTTTTTTTAGCTTTTCTAACTGTTATTTAACAATATGTTAAATATGTTAAACAATATGTTTTATATTGTCCATCATAAAAATCTATATTTTTAAAGAATGATAATCATTGATTAATCATTGAAAATTGTTCTATGCATATGTATGATAAATTAAATTAATCCAGTGTTTTTTTAGATAAGTTAATAAAAGCATTTAAAATTTGTATTTTATTACATTAATCGATTTTTATGCACATTTTTAAGGCACAAGTTATTATTTTTTTACCTGAAGATAAATGTCAGAATTATTTTTCTGAGAATTCGTTTTGAAATTGATTAGCAGCTTTCTTTCTTTTTAACTCTAACACACCACCCAGTGGTAGGAAATACCTTCTGGGTTTTGGCCTCTAATCCTGTCCTGATGTGGATCTTGGCACATGGTGCAGCACTCCTGGTGTTGATTTACTATTATTGCACTTCATTAACCTTTCTGCAGAATCATTTCTTAGCCTTGTGTGATGCTGTAAAACAGTGTATTTTCTATAGAATTGTGTTGTGCCTTCATGTTCATATTTTTATTATTTTTATTATTTGCAGGAATCCCAAGACCCCCACATCCTTCAGATATATCCCCCTATTACCCTCTATCACCTGGCGCTGTAGGCCAGATCCCCCATCCGCTAGGATGGCTAGTACCACAGTAAGCACAACTATTTTTTCTCTATGTTTGTCTTCCGATGTGTGTGTGTGTGTGTGTGTGTATTCCAGTTGAAGTTATAGTTCATGTTATAGTTACATTTATATTTTCAACCTCCTTTTCATTTGGGGTTTCTGTATAATAAGTATGATATTTGACATCACAGTCAGTTTAAGACTGTCTCTCAGCTCTGTGCTTTTCATTCATTTAAGTAATAGCCATCTGAGGCCCTACATCAAACGACTTTTTTTTTCACCCTACTGATCCCTAACTTTCTTCTTTGGGACAAATGATATTTTGCATGTAACTGTATTATCAGATTAACGAAATGAACTGTGATTTCCTGTATTTTACCCACAATTCCACACGGGGGCTCTCCCCTGGTAACTCTTGTCGACACTTGTTAATATGACAAAAGGCTACAAATTAAGCTCTGTTAATTTAATGTTTTCTCACCGCGATCTAAATACCGAGAGAGGCCCCAAGCACAGCCGCGGCCCTTTGATTTGCTGCACTTTATTTTGGTATAAATTTACATTCATTATTGTTTGTCTTTGGATGTGTAGACCTCAATTAGCGTGATGGCTCCATTAAAGGGCCTGGCGCTTCGTCTTTAATTATCACAACAAAACACCTAGTTCCAGAGCAGGGAAAAGGGCCTCTGTTGACACCATGCATGGGGTTATGAAATTTAATTAGCAATTCCTATCAGATTTGAGGAATTCAAATTGTTCAGAGTTTGCTTCCCTTTGATCGGCGCTCTGCAATCCCCTAGATTTTTGTCAAGATCAAATGAGAATAAAGCCTCCTGCATGGTGAGAGCGCCCCCCCCCCCTCCACCCCTTTTTCATCCCTTGTTTTACCTCCATCCCTTTCTTCTTTTATCTAGGCAAGGTCAACCGGTTTACCCAATCACAACAGGAGGTTTCAGACACCCCTACCCAACTGCCCTCACTGTCAACGCATCCATGTCAAGGTGAGTTGTGCTTTGGGACAGCGCACATGAAGTGAATACAAGCTAGCACTAGGTAGAGTGCACATCAAATGTGTTGTACACTTTCCCTTAAGGAGAGACTGTTTAGGCTTCAGCACAGAGCTCTCTATTCAAATATTAATTGTTGTTATTATTTTATAATGAGATCCCTGAAGAACGTTTATCCCTGATGAATGGTAGAGCATTAGACTGAACTGCAAATGTTTTGCTGCTTCATAGTATACAAGTAAATTATTCTCCTAGCAAACAGCTAAAGTCACACACAGAATGTTCATTTGTTTTTTTACTTTGTAACAAACAACGATATACAATAATAAATTTATCGTGGCCTTAAAGCTTTACGTAAAATATAAATCAAAACAAAAGATGTTTCTTTTGCAGATTACGCATAGGGAAAAAGGCCTTACTCAGTGTTATAATGTATTCACCTTACACAATATTAATATTTCAGTTCTTAAACAAATTTCAGTCTGATAATGCAAATTGGTTTAAGATATTAGCTCATCACATCAGGACAGAAAGCCAACAGCAATTTGCTTTGCAAACTGAAAATGGACAGCGAAGAGAATAAAAAACAAATGGACAGAAAAAGTAAACTAAAATCAGCTAAATGAAATGATGGCTCAGTGGTCAATGATTAGATAAATGTGAACGTATGTAAAGTGACGTGTTTATTTGTGGATCACTAATGAACCACAAAACTGCACTGGCCAAGGAGGTGATGCTGGAATTTAGTCTGTTGTCATCCTAATAACTTTAGTATCTATAAATAACTTCAATAAACTTTCATCACTTAGTTTTGACAGAAACCTGTGCATTCAAGTTTTCAGTGATGAGGGCGGCACGGTGGCTTAGTGGTTAGCACATTCGCCTGGGGATCCAGGTTCAAATCCCAATCTGGGTGGAGTTGCCATGTTCTCCCCGTGTCCCTGTGGGTTTTTTCCGGGTTCTCCCGTTTCCTCCCACAGTCCAAAAACATGAATGCAAGGTAAATTAAATGCGCTAAATTGCCCCATATAGTGTGTTAGTGTGTGTCTGTGTGAGTAAGTGTGCCCAGCACCCAAAACTTTGCTGGATGAACCCGACCCGCTTTAATGTCCAAAAAGGAACAACGCTGTACTAATTGTAATCCCACACAATTTTTCCTGTGGTTGATATAAAAATGTATGCCATTGATTAAAATCATTTATTTTGCATCCTTTACAAAGCCATAAAGTTTAACTATCAAACAAAAATAGCTTTACAATGTTAGTGGGACTTTCTTTGGTATGAAGTAAAAACAAAATGTGAACATCTCTTAGTGTGGTGACGCCATTTTATGCCAGACTTTCTGGCTCAAGTTGAGATCTGGATATAAACAACCAAAGAGAGCAATAAAGTACTGTATGTCATGTATTAATGTGGGAGAAATGCAGAAATGAAGTGTGTTTGCGTTAGCTGTAACTGTGACGGTATATAGTGACTCTTACTTGCTTGTTTAATGGGAATAAAGCAGGGTGAACTGTACATGACAAATCTTGTGTGTGGTCTTTCACAAACTATAGAAAAGCTGAAAAAGCAGACTTTTGTAGCTTCTTTCTCCCACTTCTGAATCACTCTTCCTTTGTTTCAAATAAATGATATCATGTTACCTGCAGCTGACCTGCGCTGAGAAGGGTTTTAGAGACAAAAAAGAGCAGAAAACTCGTCTGTCTGACAGTGAAAAACTCATCTTTAATTGCTGCACCATAAAAAGCTGTCTTAAAGAGGCTATGCTGTGCCACAAGACACTGATGGATAAGATTGAGAAAGGCAGCCAGAGATATGATGAGAAAGCTGTTGTGAATTGACGTCCTGTGAAGCCTGACCAGAGGTTAGTGAGGGTCGAAAAAGCCAGTGTTCTCTCAGGCCTCTTTCAGCAAACTATTAGGGATCTAATACAGAAACCTCACATTTATATCCATGTAACAAAGTCTGACTTTTCCAAATGCAAAACATATTCAGTTGTTTTATTTATTATTGGCGAACTGGACTTGGAAAATTCCAAACATATAAAAATAAATAAAAGGCAGCTCATGCTTATAATTAACAGTTATATTGTATGTGCTGTAGAATGAAGTAAAATATTGAATGTAGAAAAATCTTTCCTACATCTTTTCCACTGCACAGTAACTTTTGGACATTATAAAAAGAATCAAAATAATAAAAAGCCCTTTTTGCATGTGATATTTTTGCATTGTGCAGTAGTGGTAATGTCTAATAATTTATTGTAAATATACACATTTCAGCCCTTTATTTGTATCAGCGTCCCAACTGCAGTTATAATGCACAGCTGTGTAAGATATTATTGTAAAATTTATAGCTCTGTACTGCATGTAGACTGTAGTATTGAGATCCCACATGGCTTGTGTGTGTGGGTGTTTGGGGTCCCAATATATATCACATGGTAGGGACCGTACTTCCTTTTGGGCGCCACAACATAATCCCCACAGCATTAATCATCATATTTTTTGGGGAAACACATTTTTTTCACGGGCCAGTAATTAGGTTAGACTAGTAGAAGTCTAGGTTGAGGTTAATTGTTTATCTACATGAAGTCCCAGTGCAGATTTGTGTTTGGGTGTGTGTGCAAAAGGGAGACAGAGGGAGAGACTGAAACTGGGGCCTTGGCTCTGGACGGCTGTAGTTTGTATTCTGCCATGGCTGAATGAGCTCTGCTCTAGGTCTGCACTCAGGTGCATGTGTATATCTCCAGACGCAGCCAGCCTCCAGTGGACCTGGTCTTTAGTGACAGCTAATTCCTCCCTAATGAGCTCTTTATATTGCGATCATCCAATTTCCAGCGCTGTCTAATTGAATCTGGTGAATGGGGGCTAGGGGGATTAGTGCTGGGATGGGGACGAGCTAATGTGTTTTGATAATCTGTAATTAAATTAGCATAGATTAATAGGTGGTAGTCTCGAGTCTGTGTGCAGCAAAAGTGCTTTAGCATGTTTGTGTTAAAAAACGCAGCCGCGCACGCAAACCTTAGCTCGCTGTCACCAACCTCCTAAAAGAAAATAATACACACTGAGACTGAATGTGTCAGATTGTTGGTGCCAAAGCTAGAAAGAATTGTGCATTTTAAGCCCTCGTCATTCAGGACATGAACAAAATGCTGACTGGTTCACCACGAAGTGCCCGTGTAGCGGTCCTCACAGTGGGAAGGTGCCACAGCGACCTCCTAAAAAATACATTAAGGAGATGACGCGAGTGCGCTTAGATCTAGCAAATGAGCTACATTATTTTGATAATAGGTTGAAGGCTATGTGGGTCCATCACCCATCCCGAGTGGCACAAGGAGGAAATGTAAGGCTCCCTCTCCTGCTCCTGCCCTTTGATATATTTTTCAATCTACACCTACATTCTCATCCGTTCTTTTTCTAGAGGGAGAGAAACGTACAGCAGTGAGATCATTACGCATTAAACAGACACGGGGACCTCATCTCCACTAGGCAATTAAATGGCACTCGCTGACATGCAGCTGGTGAGGAAAAAGATTGAGATGTTGGTGCCTGTGGGGGCCCTCTCTCTTTCTTTCGCCCTTTCTTCCTCTCTTATTCCATCTTTCACTGTAGGGCTAAATTGGTGGCAGGCTCAGCCCTGTACTGATGAGCTAGATGATGCCCTCTGCTTCAAAGAGATGACCGTCATGTTTAAACCATAACCTGGGCCTTGCCACTGAAACAGCACCGGGGGTGGGTGGAGGGAATATGGGACTGATGGGCACTGAGAAGGGAAGAAGGTGGAAAATTGGATGGTGGAACAGAGGAAATCTTAACAAGTATGCAGGGGAATGGTCGGAGTGGTGTGCTGGGGAAGCAGGGTGGGGGGCGGGGGGGGGGTCTAATGATTGCGAAGCTGCTGCTATAGTATAGGTCCCCTCAGCAATGGCAGGCAGATGACATGGCACAAATGCAAACGTGTCAGGGATGATGGGAGGAGAGGAGGAAAGGCTGGGGTAAACACAATCCCCAGAGAGCGCCTCCAACAGAAACTAGTTGTTCCTTGTGAGTTTATGCTCATCATTATATTCTGGCTTCAAGCTATGAAGCCAGACTCAGACAGATAATGAGCTGTTTTTTCATCATCTTCCATTCTTCCCCTCAAATATATGTAGGCTTCTACACAACTGCATTCATACGCAAATATTCGAGAGCGTAATTTGTGTAGGCTTACTTTAGGCTAATTACATTTGGTTTTGAAACAGTGTGTTACTATCCTATTAAATATGATTTTTAATCGATGCGGTTAGTGGGGGAAACGAGCTCTTAAATCTGTGTGTGAACACTCCAAGCAATTGTCATCTACAGTTCTCCTGCTTAAAAACATTCCTGTGATAAATGTGATGTTATTTTTTTTGCTTGTGTGTTTACATCTGTCCCCATTTCACCCATGTCTACTCTGACGATTTACACAGTCTTCTCTCCTCCAGATTCCCTCCCCACATGGTGCCACCTCACCACGGTTTGCACACCACAGGCATCCCACACCCTGCCATCGTAACGCCCAACGTCAAGCAGGAATCCTCGCACAGTGACATCAGCACACTAAACAGCTCGTGAGTCCAGAAGCAAAATGCATTCTGTTTTTTTCCCCAAATCAAACTGCCATCATTTATCCTGAACGAAAACACTCACCCTTCCTTAAAACATCTGCTCTGTCAACAGGAAACATCAAGATTCAAAAAAGGAGGATGAAAAGAAAAAGCCGCACATAAAGAAGCCTCTGAATGCGTTCATGTTGTACATGAAGGAGATGAGAGCCAAAGTGGTAGCAGAATGCACGTTGAAGGAGAGTGCAGCTATCAATCAAATCCTAGGCCGAAGGGTAAGGTTGCCACACCCCCCACACACACACACATATGATTGTATTTCTGCATTGTGGGGACTTTCAAACACTTTACCTTCCAGCCTAATCCTTACTCCTTAACCTAAAGGCTGATGAATCTTTGTGCATAGGCTGTATAGTCTACACTACTAAAAGCATTTAAACTTGTGCTTTGTTGTGTCTGCATTGTGTTGCAACACATGGTTCTGCAAATGTGTAATGTGTAATCACATATTTTTAACAAAGTTAATCCCTCCTTGTCATAATCCGTGACTGTGATCTAAATAACATTCTATGGACCACATTTTACCGACACGAATTTCCCCAAAATCCCCAAAACATGCACTACTCCTGATTATTCCAGTCTGCGGCTTGCAGAGCTATCATCACAATATACTGCACTATTCAGTATACCATTCAGAACACAGTGTGTTCATGTTCAAGAAGAAAGTTAAGGAAGAACAAGCAGCTGGAAATACAGTCCTCCCTAAATGGAAGGATCAGAATTACCACATGCATTTTTGAGGATGAATGTGGCAGGCACAGTGAAGCGAGAGTTAAAGCTTATATCTTACCTACATTATAGATTTGATGCAGAATTTTAAATGGGCCTTATCCTTAAAACATGGCTGTGCCCTAAAATTTAATGCTTTATTTTGTGGGACCAGCTCACAGCCCTTATAAGAAGAGAAGCATCCATAATGTGTGTATACAATTTTTTTGCGCTCCAGAACATGAAACAGTCACAGGCCACTGCCCTTTTGATGGTACTTTCTTGTCCCACGGAGCAGAGAACTGTAGATCGTGCCCAGATTAGAATTTGAATTTGAGTTTTGCAGCTCATTGCTGTTCAGGTGACGAGATGGTCAACCCCCCTGCATTCAACAAATAGAAAAACAATACAAGCTAGTTATGTCTGTGATATTTACTCATGAAAATGAGCCACATGTTAACATCTATTTGTGTTTCGATCTCTTTCTGTTTGTTGGAACAGTGGCATGCTTTGTCTCGAGAGGAACAGGCCAAATACTACGAACTTGCCAGGAAAGAACGACAGCTCCACATGCAGCTGTACCCTGGCTGGTCAGCACGAGATAACTATGTATGTCTTAAAGTTTTCTGTCTTCCTTTCCATTGCGAAGTCATTGTTGCTCTGCTCTGTTCATTTAATGAAATCTTTATTTATTTATCCATTTTTGGCTGGACTTCAGGTGGCTCTATATTGGCCAGCAAATGCTCTTCATTACAGATGATTTGAAAGGATGAGGTCAGGCCTCTGATGGATCTTTGAGCATCAGTTTAACAGCATAGGCTTGTCTTTGCCGTACTCAGGCTCATTCTCATGCCGTTATCCGCCTTCATTAGAATTCTACTGTTTGATCAAAGAAAAAAAGAGTAATGCAGATCAGAGTAATTAAATAACCACAGGGCCTAAATGCCTCACAGATCTGATAAAAGAGGATGTCTCTCTCCTCCGCTGAGACAGTGGCTATGGGAGATGACCACACTGTTTTACAGGCTAGACAGAGTGCAGCACTCTTCCCACGTGTCTGACAAATTGCCCCTCCACCCAATCTGTCACTCGCGCTGCAGTCTGAGTTAAAGGGAGAAAAAATTGGCATAATTCAGTGAAAGTGGATAATTGTTAAACACCTACTTAGGGACACAGGCACCCATGACTTGATGCCTGCAAGTGTGTATGCAGCAGAATCTAAACTGGATGGAGCTGGTTTAATTATTTTATACTAACCCTAAAACTTAGATGCCTTAGTTCCCAATGAAATAGGCCAAAACACAAATAAAAAAACGATAATTACAAAACTTGTCCTGTGGCCTGCAGTGGCGCGAGTCTTAGTCCTGAATAAATGAATGAGTAAAAGCATGGCCCTCTTGTTCAGCTCGTGTCTCTGGCTTTTCTGCTATATAATAACTAAGGTTCCTGCCTGTTTCTTTTTTTTGGCTGCTAACCAACAGGGGAAAAAGAAGAAGAGAAAAAGGGAAAAGCAGCAGGCAGATGGCAATGGTAAGTAAGCTGCAATTATGTCTCATATTAGAGCAGATCCATCATCTGTCACAAGGGTGACATCTCAAAGATAAAAGTCCAGCTTTTTTTCTCTTCATCCCTTTTTTGTGCCTGCCTCATTTTGTATATAGTTATGCTACCCAATGCAATATTTACACGATAGACTGCTTGTTATCCTCCACCCTAGCCCCATGTCGAGCACTAATAACATTGAATATGCATGAACCCCACTCTACCCCGTCCCTCTCGGCCCAGCGCCCCTCCAGCATTTAGCATACTCTGAGCTGTGTTTGAGCGTGTGTGCGTGTGTACGAGCATATCATCCCACTGACTGATAGCTGCCCCTGTGCCAGCTTTGACCATGTTGCTGCTGTGTGTGTGCTTGAGTGTGTATGTGTGTGCATGCCTTTTATTGTGTGTGTGTGTGTATAATATATATATATATATATATATATATATATATATATATATATATATATATATATATATATGTGTGTGTGTGTGTGTGTGTGTGTGTGTTGCCAATGGCTAGTGCTTAATGTGTTGTATGAGTTTAACTTGGGGCTGTGCTTGCTGCATGCTTTGAATTACGGTCTAACTTAAGTAAGCATATTAATACGTACAAATCACTCATCCTTTAATTAAGGAGGTTTGCTCATTCTGTAATCTATTTATTTGACATTCTTCTTTACAATAGTCTTATAAGTCTTCATCCTATATCCTTATTGTGAGATGTGAAGGAAAAATGCGAGTAATGATATAATTGAGATCTTTTTTCCCCCAACATGGAATCCTTTTTGAAGACCTCTCTATCTGTTCTTTTTCTTCCAGAACACAGAGAATATTTTCCAAATCCTTGCCTTTCACTCCCTCCGATTACAGGTGCTAATGTCATTTTAAGTCTTAAAATTACTAACTTGCTTCTCTTTCCCCTCTTCTTAAGTAGTCTTTAGCTGTTTATGTGTGCAGTTTATGTCATTGTAATCTCTCATGATTAATGCTACCTATTTTTTTATGTTCGTATTTGCATTGTATTTTTTTATTTACGCATTTTCAAATATTCCATTGCACCTATGCTTACTTTATTTTCGCTTATATTTGTTCCTCTATTCGATGTTTTTTTTTTATTTTTTAATCATAAAAAGATTATTTTCTTTTGAAAGTCCAGCACTGTTACATCTCTACCATTTGGCAAACAGTTGCAGTATGCTAATGAAAACGACAAAAGCATAATGCTGAGAATACCCAAGGATGTGATTGGGGTAGACCTCCTTAATCTACTGGCTTTGCTAGTTTGCCCTTTTGGCTGCTTCGTCCTCAGCATGCCTCACGGCCTGCGTCCATCATTGCTCTCCATCAGTTGTCTGTGAGAAGCTGATGGATGTAGACTCTTAGCGCCCTGCACTCTGTGGTATTGGAAAGTTTTACAGGCCGCAACTAACCCACCTCTGCCTCTGACCCTTATTTCCTTCTCTAAAAATGGACCAAATCTAAATTGAAAGAGCCAGTGACAGACCTGCACAGTGATCTAGCATATTTGCTGTTTCTGCACCTTGAACAAACAATGATTTGTTCCTAATCATCATGTTCTTTTATAGTTTCTGCATGAATGCATACCCTTAATTAATATATATATATATATACTTTAAAGTTCAGTTATTTCTCTTTTTTTTTTTTTTTTACTTTAGCCTATTAAACTACTACCTGGAATGCTATCATAACTATTTCATTCTTTCTTTAAACATACTGCACATTCTCTAATGCTAAATTGTAATTTTTCTTTTGGGATAAACAGTAGTGTTATTCCATGACCCAGAGTGACTTAGACTTATTGGTTTCCATTATATTTTCCTTCCCCTCTCCACTTTTGGTTGTTTCTCCTTCCCGCTGCCGGCTTTCCTCTTCATCGACTCAGACCTGAGTGCCCCTAAGAAGTGTCGTGCACGCTTTGGGCTCGATCAGCAGAATAACTGGTGTGGCCCATGCAGGTGTGTATCTGGTGTGCTGGCAGGTATGCTAGAGCAGGTGACAGCTGGGAATCTCACACTGGCATTTCCTCCCTCTCTCTGGCTCTCGCAAGCACTCTTTTCCTCTTAATCTCTCCACGCCACCCCTTGCGCTACCAATCAGCTGCTTCTGCCACCTACAGAACATGTTACCATGCTGGGTCTTGCAATTGAATGTGATCCATAATGTAACTGCTTTTTGTATGTGGGTGTGAATGTGTGAACTAGTGTGTTTAATGATCAGACATTTCAGTTTCTCTAATTGGAAACATGTGTGATCCTACAGGATATGATTCTGTTATTATTACTATCATCATCATCATCATTATTATTATTATTATTATTATTATTCAAATTGTTTGAGTGCTGTAACACAGATGGGGCCATGGCTGGGAGGGAAAATCTGCGGGTAAGTTTTAGAGAGGGTGGGGTGCAGTGCCAGTGTCCCATGCTGAAACCTATGCTCTAGCTACATGCCATGTTTGTCCAAATGACATGTGTCCATTTTCTCCTTCTTTTGTTTTTGTGTCTACCCTTTTGGCTAACAGATGCAAATACCCCTAAGAAGTGCCGTGCCTTGTTCGGGCTTGACCAACTCAGTTTATGGTGCAAACCCTGCAGGTATACACCGAGAGGCACTCTTGGGAAGATTGTAGAACATGATGGTTATAAAACGTTAAAAAATTCATTTATTTTTTTTTTCCTCACCACTTCTATCATGTGTTTCCTTCTCCCAGTCTCTTCAGTCTTTTTGTGTTTGTCAGACTACTTGTTTCTTGTTATTGGGCTTTTCTTCACTTGATGTGTTTCTTGCTGTAATAGAGCAGCTGAACTCCTGGGGCAGAAAGTGGTGCAATAACTAACTTATATTTAAATACCCAACATATAAAATGTTAAACACCCTCCACAATAGATTTTTATTCCAACACTTTTTTACACTGTATCAATGTGAATTACACATTTTCTGCCCTATGGTAAACCTCTGCCGCAGTCAGAACAGTCTTGATTGACTTTCTGCTTAAACACTGTTTTGATGTACCCGCTTGTCTACACTCCTGAATTCCCTCCCTCTCTGATAACTCTTTACTCAGCCCCAACCTCTTGTCTTTCTGTTCTAACACAAGCAGTCTTTGAATTGGAACTATATTGATGGTAGGTATTTGTTTCAGCTAAGTAATACCCTTCTCTGTGTCACACCTGTGTTTTCTCCATTCTTCAACTCTTTTCATGAATGCCAGACATCCTGTTTTATTGTGTTACTTCTTTGTACAGTTTACAATCTCGTCTGGTTTAGATCCAGCATTAACTTTTATTGCTGAAAGAGAACAGACGGAGAAAACTTACTCCTTAGAATCAAATATTTACAGTACCGATATAGTAATCTATATAGAGCGCGTAAAAAACATCATATACCCACACGACACCGATCTAGACACAGAGGCAGAGGCTGGGTGTTTGGCTGTGCAGGGAAAAGCAGAGTGGTAATTGTGGCTTTTATTTAGGGAGCTGGGAGGTTAAGAGATCCCACTCGACTCGGTTTCCTGAACGATGGATCTGGTATAATTCCCCCAGAGTGCTAGAAATCAATAAGGAACAAGGGTAGATACTTAGAATCAATAGGCCTCTTAAAAATGGATATTAGCTTATTTGCGGCTTTTTTGACAGGCAGTTGATAGAGCGCTGTTCTCTGGAGTCTGTCTGGGTGCTGCACTAAGCGGCGCACATGGTAAAGAATTTGAACTGGATAACATTCCCAAAGCAAACTAGACCACTACTAACTAAGCTCAAGCTGCAGAACTCCATAATCAACAGATTAAATCATTTTTAATCATTTTCAGAGTCGTCAGTTCATCCATACTGGCGCACATTCTGTGATGAAACTTTTTTCACAGCCATGTTTAAATACACGCAGGTCTTAGGAATTAAATGTTTTGTCTCTGTGAGCTCAGTGACTGGATCAGTGTCCACCTCTCACATTTCTTGCTTTTGCTCATCCACTCATTTCCCATTTTTAAAGACATCTCCCAGGCAGTCTGTACCGCTGTCCTTGTCCCTCTTGGCTCTCTCTCGCACTTTTGTCTTAATCCTATACTTGCATAAGACCAGGCAGGGGTATAACTTAAGAAACAATACTCACCTGGATATAAACAGCCATGTTCAATGGTTTAACTCTATTCTTTAAAGTCCATCTTCCCTGACTCTATAGCTCCCCCTATCTCTGTCTCAAAGTCCATGTTTGTCTATCTTTGTCTCAGAGAATAGCTCAGCTTGGCATTTAGGCAATGTAGGGATTTTTTTTTCTCCTTTTGGCAGAGAGTGCAGGGTCAGGTCACACGAAGTCAAGGTACAGGAGTTTTTAGCTCCCCCCCCCATAGTTTTTCCTCTTTTTTTGTCCTCTTGATTCAAAACAGGCTATGTATCCAGGCACTTAGGAGACATTGAAAATCTCTCACACTCACTCAATATTTTTGTGTCTCTTGCGCTCACTTCCTCTCCCACCCCTCTCGGCGTACTGGCTTGGTGCTGTTGTGTTTGCCCGTGTGGCTGGCTGGAATGGCTGGCCGTAGGCGTAGCAGACGAGGGAGGGTCCTGACCCGAGCAGAAATGCAAACATGGCGGCGCGACCTCTGTGCACAACACTCTCACAAATGTCTTAGGGGCAGGCTGAGAGTAGCGCATCTCTTCTAACCTCTTACGTCTCCATCTGAACTCCCCCCAAGGAACATGCAGAAAAAAGAAGGAAAGAAACATGAAAAAAGAAAGGGAAAAGAGTAATGTAATAATTCAAACTGATGTGTAAACCAGATTGAGTCCCTTGCGGTCTGTTGCGGTGGGGTGGAGTTCTTTGTTTCGAGCTCGTTTTGTTATCCTACTAGTGAAAAACAAAAGACGATGTAGCGCTCACCTCGGGCTCCGTCCCTCCAAGCTTCGTAGGTAGTTCCGCCTCGAAATTCTTTTGCCCTGTACTCAGTGTCATCAGTTTCCTCATCCTCCTCATCTGGCATCTGTTTGTCTTTCTTTCATGTCCTATCTTTTCTCTCTTTGCATGTGTAACACTGGTTGGAAGGTGAGAGGGAGTCAGTGGTAGAGTGCCAGTTGCTCAGCTGCTCATTTGTTTTAACTGCAAAGCAATAGCATCCAGTTAGATGTTGTGCTTTGATGAAGGAACCAATCTGAACAAGTTGTAAAGAATAAAAAGTGCAGTAACTTCATATCCCTTGGTATATTACTGCCAGGGGTCACATAAAGTACGTAAAAGCAACTTGGTGCATGACCAAGTCAGAAACACATCTAAATGGGTGCTAAGGCTTTAATACAAGAGTGCTGGCAGGTTGAACGACCGGCAAAGAGTTCTTAAGAGTTAAACAAGTGTGTTCTCTTTTTACAGGAGAAAAAAGAAGTGTATTCGCTACATTCAAGGTGAAGGCAGCTGTGTCAGTCCTCCCTCTTCGGATGGAAGCTTACTAGACTCACCCCCATCCTCCCCTTCCATGATGCCCTCTTCTCCACCCTTGAAAGAGTCCAAACCACAGAATGAACAAATGCAACCTCTCTCACTGACTATGAAACCAGGTCTCCTGGTCTCGTCCTCGCACCATCTACACCACCATCTGTCCATGCCTCTACCCTTATCTCTGCTGGACAACTCAATGGCAGGTAAAACACCTGTCTCTGTCCATAATGGCTCACTGGACCCTTCAGACATGACGTCGTCTCGCCCTTCAAGCTCTTCCTCCTCTCAGCCTACTTGTCATTCCCATTCTCTGGTGCCCAGCTCGACTCCCACACAGCCCCTTTCGCTAGTTACCAAGTCCATCGACTAAACTGGCTCCAACAATTTACTTGTCTGCTAACTTTTATGTTCTCTCTTGTGCTCTCTCTCTTATGCCATAGGGCTTTGTAAATTAGTTCATTTCTTTATCAAAATTCATTGGTCAATATTTGACCCCACATTACTTAAAATAAATGACTATTATAATACTAAGGATACAAGTGAAAGGAATTATAAATACACCTACGTAATTCTGCCAAAATGTAAGACTTTTTTTCCTCCATTTTTTACTGTGCAACTGCAAAAAATACACACTTCTTATGTAGACTGACATAGACAGATTGTAAAAGGCAGATGTAAAAGTAGCTTAGGTGAGAATTCAGTGAGCCCTTTTTAAGCCGTTGGTTCTTTTTCATTATTTGTATTAAATACGAGCTTGTGAACCAATCACATTACACATGTTCAAAACATGGAGGGCAAGAGGACCGTGGACACCCACTTCTCTAACCAAGGAACAACTTTAATTGTGATGTTACTTGTTCTTGTTTAAATGTACAGAAATATTGGGGGAGAGGGGCGACTGTGTTAATATGCATTGTTCCATTGCGTTGTCTATTTTATTTGTCTTTCTTTTTTGTCATTGTTTACCATGGAAGGGGGTGGAGGTGGGCTGGGGTGGGTAAACTCAGTAGGAGGAATGTTGGGGATCTCTTTTGTGGGTTTTGGGGGGAAAGGAAGGGGCGGGACATGGGGTGTTCAATACAAAATGTCACAACGCTAGGACCAGTAGTATTTATTGCTTTAGAGATTGCTTGTTGTATCCTGTATGTTGTCCCTTTTTGAAATATTTTCTTTATTAATACATTGTAAAAATATTCTTTTTTAAAATGTAAGCAACTTATATATATATAAATGATCCATTTTTACAAGGAGATTTTGAAATTAAATTTTGTTTTAACATTAGTTTATTTTGCTGAAGACCAGAAATCCACCCACACAGTGTAGATTCTCCGAAACAAATGTATGCACAAGTTGATTTGTAAAAACATATCTATAAGCCATTCTACAATAGAAGAAAATAAAACTTGAAATGGGGACAGTGAATACCATGTCTTTAGTAGTTGGTACTCATCTAAAGCCCATCCTTTTTTATTGCAGGTTCATCTCCACTGGACTGTAGAATTCTGTACAGATTTTCTGTGCCAAAATTTGTGCTAATTTTCACTCCCCTTCTTACAAAGCTGTAGGGTTGTCAGACGTTCGTTCGTTCGTTCGTTCATTCATTCATTCATTCATTCATTCTTTTGTTTGTTTTTGTTTTTCCACCCATACTTTGCTGTGACGTTACATAGATTGCTATGTATGTAGTATAAATGTTGCTATAACAAATGTGTTTGGTAGCAGATTGTCAAATATTAAAATTTAAACTTATTAAAAGACGGACATCATACTGTATAAACCCTCAAGGGCCAAATGATGTATATTAGGAGGTTCATAAAAAACTATCAAATAACACAAAAAAGAAACAGACTGCCACTTTTAAATACACTACTACTTATAGGTAGATAGAATTATAGGCATGTTGATGTTGCAAGAAGCTGTAAAAAAGCTACAAGAGAATCATCCATTCGGTGCCATTGTAGTTGACATGATGCAACTGTAAACCGTCGATTTCTTCTCTGGTTTATTAAGATGCTAATGATGAATAGTTTGAATGTTTCCTTAACAGCTGTGATGTTCCTGTTCTATTTTATGCTCTTAGCTTTTATTTTTGTTGGCTTTATTTGCTTTTTTCTTTTCTCCTTTCTTTTTCTTTTTTCTTTTCTTTTTTTAAGCTATTTGAAATGGATTTCAGACCATGTTTTGTAATGAATAAATGTTTATGCTGTACAGTCTCTGTAGCATGCAGTTCTGTATTAATAAAAACAACTTAGTATGTGCAGATGATTTGTTGTTTGGCTTTCTCCCATACCACCAGCAACTTTAGATAAGAACTGTTCATATATACACTACCAGTCAAAAGTTTTAGGACTTCCCAATGTTGAGTTATTTATCAGAAACTATTCAGTTTAATGTTTTTTTGTAGTCTGAAATTAAAGCACAGTACAATATGCAATTGGACTAAAATACAAAAAGTTTAAAAATGGAATATATAGACCAAAATGTATTCTAAAGTTTTGACTCAATAAAATTGTCACCTTTGGTAGATATAACACCCTTGTAACATGCTTTCTGCTATAGAAGTATAAATGTGTGGCACTTGTAGGCTGCTTTGCTTTCACGCTTCTGTTCAGTAGGCTGCCACTCATGTTTTCAAACTTAAACAACTTGGACTTTTCTTTTGGGTCATGATCCTGTGGTAGGATGAAGCCCTGACCACCTAGGCACATATCAGAGGGTACTGCATTGCTCTGCATGACCCTGTGGTTGTTGTTTTGGTTCAGAGTGCCTCTCATTCTGTATTAAAGATCCCTCAAGATGGACAGAAGATTTCAATTTTTGATCCACCAGTCCAGAATACCTTCTTCCAGTTGACCATTTCAGGCTTGAATTGCAATAAATAACTGAGAAAAAAAACTGGAGTGTTCTAAAACTTTTGACTGGTAATTGTGATAAAAACCCACTAAAAGACCCAGAGTGCACTTTTGTACTTTTCTCTTACATGTATGTTGCTCTCTCTATGTTTCTTAGGTCAGCGCAGAGCCTGGACATTTTTAAAGCTCTGCTCAAGACTTTTCTTTTTAAAAAAGCATATAATTGTTGATAATATTTAATGATTTTTTTAGTGTTGGATGTTTGCCATTGTTGTGGCACTTTGAGATTTTACAAAATGAAAAGTGCGCTACAAAGGTTATCTATTATTATTATTATTATTATTATTATTATTATTATTATGTAAGAGAAACTAAACTATTTAACTGAATGTTAAATCAGAGACAGTAGCTCACTTGTTGCAGTTTTTTTAAGTCATCAGCCGTCAGTGTGTACAGAAGCTTATCTACATTATAAATCCCAGCAGCACTGCTGCAGCTGATGCACTCCATCCAGCAGCATGGCAGAGCAACTGCAGCGTCACCACCACCACTTGAATCACACCACCACCACCTGAATCACACCACCACCACCACCTGAATCACACCACCACCACGACCACCTGAATCACACCACCACCACCTGAACCACACCACCACCTGAATCACACCACCACCACCTGAATCACACCACCACCACCACCTGAATCACACCACCACCACGACCACCTGAATCACACCACCACCACCTGAATCACACCACCACCACCACCTGAATCACACCACCACCTGAATCACACCACCACCACCACCTGAATCACACCACCACCACGACCACCTGAATCACACCACCACCACCTGAATCACACCACCACCACCACCTGAATCACACCACCACCACCACCACCTGAATCACACCACCACCACCTGAACCACACCACCACCTGAATCACACCACCACCACCACCTGAATCACACCACCACCAGATTCACACCACCACCACCACCTGAATCACACCACCACCACCTGAATCACACCACCACCACCACCTGAATCACACCACCACCACCACCACCTGAATCACACCACCACCACCACCTGAATCACACCACCACCACCACCACCTGAATCACACCACCACCACCACCACCTGAATCACACCACCACCACCACCTGAATCACACCACCACCACCACCACCACCTGAATCACACCACCACCACCTGAATCACACCACCACCACCACCTGAATCACACCACCACCACCTGAATCACACCACCACCACCACCACCTGAATCACACCACCACCACCTGAATCACACCACCACCACCACCTGAATCACACCACCACCACCACCACCTGAATCACACCACCACCACCTGAACCACACCACCACCTGAATCACACCACCACCACCACCTGAATCACACCACCACCAGATTCACACCACCACCACCACCTGAATCACACCACCACCACCTGAATCACACCACCACCACCACCTGAATCACACCACCACCACCACCACCTGAATCACACCACCACCACCACCTGAATCACACCACCACCACCACCACCTGAATCACACACCACCACCACCACCACCTGAATCACACCACCACCACCACCTGAATCACACCACCACCACCACCACCACCTGAATCACACCACCACCACCTGAATCACACCACCACCACCACCTGAATCACACCACCACCACCTGAATCACACCACCACCACCACCACCTGAATCACACCACCACCACCTGAATCACACCACCACCACCACCACCTGAATCACACCACCACCACCTGAATCACACCACCACCACCACCTGAATCACACCACCACCACCACCACCTGAATCACACCACCACCACCTGAATCACACCACCACCACCACCTGAATCACACCACCACCACCACCACCTGAATCACACCACCACCACCACCACCTGAATCACACCACCACCTGCGGGGTCTGTGATGCTGGAAGTTCTACATAAACGGTAACAAGGAACATAACACGAACACTTTACATGGTTTTAAAGACTCATTATTCAGTTCCATGTATTTAAAGACATGCATTTAAAGATACAAACAGCTATTTTCCAGATACTAAAAAAACCAAACACTCATAACCATAATTGTTTGCGCTTTTCAGGCTGATGGTGGAGACATCTACGGTTTCTAATCTTTATCTGTACATATTTAACTGAAATATCTACTTTATTATGCGTTTGATATGAACGTTTGGCTTACCTGTTTCTGTCGGGGAAGGTAGTCTGACGTGAGTCAAAGGATACGAACGCAGAAGGCTGATGGGTAATGTAGTCCGGAGTTTGTTCCACTTAGGCTCAAACCACTTTCCATACCAAGAAGATGTATGTGTACCGTTTTATATTCTTTATTAAGTTTCCAGTGTAAATATTTTACCAGTAATAAGGATGTATACGTATAACAATGAAGTAATTTAATCCTGAATAGTTTTAGTTGACGTAAAATTCAAGATTGTGGTTTTAAATCTTCTGTCTTTGACTCTTTTTGGTTTAATCCAATACCTTAAGGATATTTAAACACCCTTTGGGTTTGCTGGCTGAGGGGGAAATCATAGTGCTTTGTTTGAAGGTTCTAAAACTACTTTTTGTTTTTGTTTTTGGCACTTAACATTTGGGCACATTGGACTTAAATAAACTTCATTGCACTGGAACATTCAGTTTTTACCCACCACTTAGTTATCCTGCAACAGACTCATCATCATTAGTAAACACAGTGAGGAGGACCACAAACATATGCACAGGAAACCATGTACTATAGCCTGTAACTGAGCAACTACAAAGTGCAACAATGTGGTAAGTGGAACTGATAAAATACAGAAACAACACAGTGTATATTAATTAAGTTAATGAGCTTGTGATTGTAAAGATGTAACATGGTGGAGGTCCTCAACAAAAGAGTTGATGCTCATCAGGCTTGAAATTGCTTTAAAAGGCATTTTAAGCTTCTGGAAAGTAGCTAAAGTGCCCAGCGATAGATTGGCGCCCTGTCCTGGGTGTATCTGCCCAGCGCCCGAAACATTCTCCCCTGGATGGGCATGGGGAACCCCACCGCGACCCTAATATAGGATAAAGGTAATGAATGAATGAATGAATGAATGAAAGTAGCTAAAGGCCTTTATTACACTGGTTAATGCACATGTTCATGATGCTCATCTGTAGAACACTGTGTGCATAGCAGGGATGAAGGTGCAAGGTGAAGGTTTCTGCTCTACAGAGAAAAAACATTCCTTGAAGTTTGCTAAAGATCCCATGGACAATGAGATATAACTTTTTTTTTTAAATGTGGTTTGAAATTATTGTGATAAATATTTAATGTTTAAACAGGAATCATTGTGTTTTGAGATGTAGGCAAACTGTCGTGGTGGTATCAGGATTTGGGCTTTGTTATATGTGGACTTGGCATCATCAATAAAATAATGAATTCTGATTTATATCAGCTGAAGGAAAAGTTTTTAAAGGAAAATTTCAGTGCACTGTGTCCTTTTTCACACAGTTATACTGTAGATTGGTCCAAACTCTGTACAGATGTTTTTGTCAATTTTTCCAGCCTCGGCTCCTTTTTGTCAGGTCTAAAGAAATCTTTTTTTTTTAAGGTTGGTACCTATTTTGCCTCAATTCCTCATGCTGTACATTTAACAACATACAAAAACATACCTGAGATTCATATTGATATAATAGTATGACCCAGTAGCTGCAGATTTAACAACATAAAGGCTGTACTCACTAAGGCTGTGGTATCTAAATGATACCTAATTGGTATCAAGCGGTGCCAAGAAAACATTCCCCATACCAGAACGCCACAAGCAGCAGCAGCCTAACCTGTTGATACAAGACAGGCTAAATCCATACCTCCATGTTGTTTACACCAAAAACAGACCCCATCACCTGAACATTGAGACTCCTCATACCAGGTTATGTTTTATCTTGGATTTTGTGAAAGCTGCTTTGCCACAGTTCTATATTGCATAAAGGGCTGTATGAATACAATTAATTTTAGACACTATATGAACTGTATGCATAAAGTTACTGACACCAATCCAATGATTTTTTTCTTTTTTTTTTAATAGTGGTGGTGTTACTGAAAACACATTTGATTCATATTTGAAAGATGTGATGGTTTATAGTGACACTTCACTCCACATGTTGCATTGCAATAGAAAATAAACCATGGCAGTTGTGGCTCAGTAGTTAAGGGACCATACTTGTAACTATATGTTTAAGAGTTCACTGTTGGCCACTAACATAAGGCAAAAAAGTAAATCTCTTTCTCTTTATAAATGTTAATTACTTCATGGATGGCACGGTGGCTTGGTGGTTAGCACGTTTGCCTCTCAGTGCTAGGGATTCCTGGTTCGAATCCCCATCTGGGTGGAGTTTCCATGTTCTCTCCTTGTCTGCGTGGGTTTCCTCCAGGTTCTCCGGTTTCCTCTCACAGTCCAAAAACATGGTCAAGTCAATTGAGTTCTCCAAATTGCCCCATATAGAGTGTGTATGTGTGCATGTGAGTGAGTGTGTGCCCAGTGATAGATTGGCGCCCTGTCCTGGGTGTATCTGCTCAGCGCCCGAAACGTTCTCCCATGGATGGGCATGGGAAACCCCCCTTCGACCCTAGTAGAGGATAAAGCGGAAGATAATGGATGGATGGATAATTACTTCATAACTTTCATACATTCTGACATACGTTTGAGGAACTTGGAAACAGAAAACAATATTTGACATGAAAAATTATGTATGTCTCAATTAAGTAGATGGCTAAGAATTATTAAACCTGCAGAGTAGCATTGTGATGCAGATACATGACCTGACAAGGCTGGAATTCTGACCTGCATCACAAAAGACAGTGTAAAGTGAGCAAAAGAATATCTAGATATGTTGTTGGTATTATGGATACGAAGCAGACAAGGTTAAAAAAAATAAAATAAATTTAATTAGAAAAAAAGTATAAATTCACAACTGTTTTTTGGCAAATCACTGTTGAGGGGAAAAAATAAAGTTGACTGCAAATAGCTTTGTGATCAACCACCTGTTGAATGTAAATGTTTAAGCGAAAATGTAAATGCCCATGACAAGATTGATCTCTGTAAGTCGCTTTGGATAAAAGTGCCTGCTTAATGACTAAATGAACTGTATGTGTTGCTATTGCAGGGATACAACCTATATGGTATAATTAAAATAAATTTGTATAAAGCTTCTACTTTGTCTTCCACTAGGCACTGACAGCGGTTGTCTGGTCAAAATTTAATAGTTAACGTACATAATATGGGCAAATACATCGGGACTCATAGTGTGTGACTTGTGTAAAAACACTCAAAGGTAAAAATAAATAAATAAATGAAATAAGGATTTGGAAAAAATTAATCTGTCTCCTAGCTGGTTTCAGTAAGTTCTTGCACTTGCTATCTTTCACTCTCTCTCTCACTCCCTCCCTGAAAATGAATATTAAAATAGTTAAATGGTGCTCCTCAGTCCTAGTCCTTCAACTCTTCTGTTCTGCATATCTTAGTGCCTTCTCTGCATCAAACTGACAAATAATCAACTCATTATAATGTGCATGTTAAAGCAAGTAAAGCATTATGAAGTGCAAGACAATGAGGCTCGTAAAATTTTAAAAAGATGTCATTTTGAGGTTTACATATTAAAACCTGATATCTGCTAACTGTCCTGTGATTGTCCTCCATGTTGATTTATAAATTAATAAACTAAAATGAATTGAATGATGTGATCTAAAATATTTAAAAATATATTAAACTGGGGCGGCACGGTGGCTTAGTGGTTAGCATGTTCTCCTCTCAGCGCTAGGGATTCCATGTTCTCCCCATGTCCGCATGGGTTTCCTCCGGGTTCTCCGGTTTCCTCCTGCAGTCCAAATACATGGATTAAGGTCAATTGAATTCTCCAAATTTCCCCATATAGAGTGTGTTTGTGTGAGTGAGTGTGTGTCCAGCGATAGATTGGCACCCTTTCCTGGGTGTATCTGCCCAGCGCCCGAAACATTCTCCCCTGGATGGGCATGGGGAACCCCCCGCAACCCCTCACACGAGGATAAAGTGGAAGATAATGGATGGATGGATATATTAAACTGGCAGGTTCTCATATGCATATAACAATGCATTGACATAATAAATAATGAACAACAATAAACAAAAAGTTTGTATTGTTAGTTTTCAACTTTTAATTAACCTTTTATAAGTTCTTGACCAGCTAAATAAGCATATAGATATCTGTAAACTCAAAAGCAGTCTTTCTTTTGAAAAGAAGTGAAAACATTAGAAAGAATCAATTGTTTATTGCCTCAGCAAAGGATAATAAAATCCTCTACTGAAAGACATTCAGATGTATTGGTGAAGGTTAACCAAAACCTGCAAGCTGAAGTGAAGGAAACCTGCAAAAGCAGGAAACCTTTTTTGCCTTAATACATAAAAACTTTACATGCAAATGAGTAAGGTTTTAGTCAGACAGCTGAATTCAGTGCTTCCAAACTGTCAATATATTTTCTTATTTGCAGTGGGGGGGGGGGGGGGGGGGTCAAGGACAAATCCTTGTTTCCATATCCAATTTTATCTGTTCAGAAACAGTTTCAAGCTATAAATCCTTCATTCACTGTGTGAATAAACACTCCAAAGCATATGAAGGTGAACTCTGCAAAGGTGGAAATTGTAAGATGAGGTCATGACAATTACAATCTCCTTTTAAATCTTCTCAACGATGCTTTTTTTTTAAATCGCCCAACAAATAACACAAAACCACAAAATCTATTAAAATACCTTCTTAACCTTGATAACGCAATCTGTTTCCTATTTTATTCATTCATTCATTATCTTCTGCTTTATCCTATATTAGGGTGGGGGGGGGGGTTCCCCATGCCCATCCAGGGGAGAACGTTTCGGGCGCTGGGCAGATACACCCAGGACAGGGCGCCAATCTATCGCTGGTTTCCTATTTTATGTTATTTAAATGTTTACATTTTCATTTAGAGAAACCTAGACTATCCTTTTGTAGCACAAAGGTTCAATCTAATCAGACATCAATTAAAGTCTCAATAATATAACGATTCAAATATTTCTATAACCAATAATTTGCTCATACTGATGTTTTAGTGGTAAAGGTTTTTTTTCTCACAGCAAAAATGTTCTTGATTTCGTTCCCCAGATAGGGTGGACAAAGGGCCATTTTGTGTGAAGTTTGGAGTTTGCAGGTGTCCTCTGCTCCCCTTCCAAAGTTGCCCTTCAAGTATCAGGATAGGCACCAGCAATATTGAGGTAAGGAGGAAATTATTAAATAAATATGTGATAAAAGCTGTAATACTCCAACTATGCTTTAAGAATTTATTGTTGTACATGCAGATACTATATTAATTGTATTTATATAACTAAAACTCTTACACAAGAATTATGAAGAGATTAAACAGAAGGTATCCGGCTTTAATTTTACTCTGTCTGTCTCTGTGTGCAATTTACATAGCTGCCTATTAGTATTAGCAGATAAGTGTTACAGTAGAATCAAACAAAATGGTTAAAATTTTGGTATAGTCTGTGGCAATCAGCTGTGGCAGGTATGACACCAGTGAAGTGGTTAATAAATCATGACCTGGTCAAGAGGGAAGTAGATCAAGCAGGAAAATGAATAAGAAGAAATGGGGGGGAAAGAAAACGAGAATGGACAAAGTGTAGGTGATCATAATGAGTGGCTTCCTACTGTCACATCATCCAGTTATCGCCTCAAGCTGTCAGTACATCCTGAGGGACTCAACACTTTTTAAGCCCAAAAAAGTTTATAGAGTCTACACATGTATTTAAAAGCAGAGAAAGAGACAGGACAGGAATCCCACTGAGACTCTGTGTACATCAGTAATGAGATGAGTGATACTGTCATTGTGAGTGTGAACCTAATATACATTTTAAACTCTTTTAATCTGCAAAGATTATTATTATTATTATTATTATTATTATTATTATTAAGACAAATAATGCATATGGGATAAAATCACACAGTCAGTTTTTTATTTATTGCGATGATTTAAATTTATTATTATTTTTTTTACTTTTATACCTGTAACAAAATTTTAAATACTAGATGAAACACAAAGGAGAATTTTTTTTGATCCGATAAAACTATTAATATAACTTTTAAAACTATTAAAAGACTGCGGATGAAAAAGACAGCAAAAGAAATGCTGAATACGGGAGTGAATGAGTTCGGTAATTGAACAAAAAGTTGGAGATGGAGTGCTAAGGCTGGTTAAGGTTCAAGTTATCTGTGAGCTTGTGTGACTGCAGTGGCCTGACCACACCACTAATGATGATGGTGTGTTGTGAGCTAACTATCCTCAGTGTGCTTCAAGCCCTCAGGCTAATGCCACATCTCTCCGTCAAGGCTTTCCTTCATCCCAATTTACTCAACCTTTCCAATGACACATATACACACATACACACACACACACACACACATACATGCATGCATACACTACAAATAATTCATAGTGTGCACAGTTTGTAGATTGCAATGAAGCCTCCTTAGACCATATCACAGCTTGGTGACATATTTTGACTGCTTCATCACACATTAAAAGGGCCAATCCCACATAGACCACATAGACAGGGAGAACATGCACGTTCCACATAGAATGGGCCCAGGTCATGTGGGAATCAAAACCAGATATGGGCTTCATACCTTAAGATAGTTGTAACCACGGAACCACAAAGCAGCCCCACAATGGACAATAGTATGGAATAATTCTCTTTTGAGTAGTGATGTCATCATAAATTAAATCACAGTTGTTTAGTGACTTTTAAAAAAAATATATGAAATCTTTTCTTCTCTCCTCTTACCTCATTATCTTCTGCTGTTGCAGAGGGGTTCCCTATGCCCATGCACGGGAGAATGTTTCGGGTGCTGTGCAGATACACCCAGGACAGGACGCCAATCCATCACTGGGCACACACACTCACAACACACACACACACAACTTATATCCATGTTTTTGGACTGTGGGAGAAAATCCAGAGAAAACCCACACGAACTTGGGGAGAACAACCCTTTTTGGGATCCAAACCTGTTCCCCATCGGTGAGAGGCGAATATGCTAACCACTAAGCCACTTTTATACCAGATTGATTTTTTTTTTTACCGTATACTCCAGCTCTCCGCATTAGACAAATAATCAAATATAATTTTATTTGATTGTATCTGTGAAAATAAAGTGCCCAGGTCTGTTGAATATACTTACTGTAATATATTTGTATGTCAACAAATAGTAAAGGATAACCTACTCAAACTATGCTTACTATAATCACCTAAAAGATTTTTTTACTTTTCTTTTTATAGTTCAAAATAATAATAAAAAAACATAAACTACTAGAGCTGGGAAACCTTATTAAAAGAATGAAACGATTAGGTTCTCAATTCATATTTTGGCATGTCAATCAGAAGGTTGATGAATTTTATTTTGCTGGCATGTGTGAAAGAGATTTTGTGGTTATTATAATTTTTTCATTGTTATTATTACAAGAATCTACAATCGTGCAGTGGTCATCATTTAAGTAAGGGGTGCTTCATTGGTTCCATTGTGTGAACAGATTTAGAAATGTGTCTCAACAGACTATTCGTGTTTATCTCTCATAAAATCAAAAGCATTGCTATGGGAGTAATAAACTAGTAAATCAAACAAAATGCCTTTAACAAGGTTGTTGCAGAGCAGTTTGCATTATAAACGTAATAATGCAATAAAGTGTTTAAGTCTGGTTGATGCACAGGTGTATAATTAATCACTGAAGATGGTTTAACTTGTGAAATCGTGTACCTTCCATGCCTCGTCCATCAAAACAATGTTGCTTTAAATGTTAAACGATTTTTAGAAAGATATACAGTCATTAGAGAAAAAATATGTTCAATGTACACAATTAAATATAGTTAAATGTATCCAAATTAAAAATATCCAAATAATTAGATCTGCTTTTTAAACAGCGAGAGGTGTATGAGCATCAGGAACATTAGCTAGAGGTGTGGCATGATCTCACTTAATCTCAATCAAGTAAAAAATGACATATGTAGTAAAACACAAATTTTATTGAAATGAAAACTTTATTATATTTGGTTATTTAGCAGACGATTTTATCCAAAGTGACCCTAGAGCAATGAGGGTTAGGGGTCTTGCTCAGGTACTCATATTGGTGGACCTGGGATTTGAACCCACAACCTTCAGATTGATAGCCCGACAGCCTAACCACTGAGTTACCACACCCTTATTAATTTAGTGCACACTTACAAATCAGCTAATGATATATCCGATACACATGCCACATTAAGCGTGGTATTAGGTCTTAGATAGATTATTTCAATGAGTTCTTAAAAATAATTTAGTTTTGTAAAACTATTTCTTATCCACAGTTTTATAAAGTAGCTGTTCTCATCCTGAATACAGCACTGTTTTGCTTTAGGGAATTTAGTGAGATCAATAAATCTTTACAATATGTTTAAACTGTCTAAAGGAATATGCCAGGTTTCTGCTATATAGATAAATGCCTTCTGCAGGACTAGCCCAGAAAAGGCAATAATTTAGCAGTAAGCCTGAAGTTTACTCTATAAATTTAAGTTAACATCCAAGTTTTGAAATGTTGGCTTGTTTAACAGTTTGCACACCAGTATTTGGATATTGAGTTGGATAAGATCTGGAAATCACAACAACTAGATAGTACTGCAGAAATTAGCCCTGACTATTTGTGTGCAGCATTGTAGGAGTGATCACAGCTTGTTAATGCAGCATGTGCAGGACGACATATCACTAAATGAAAAGAAGGAAAAGGACCATGGAAAAGAAAGGCAGGAAGAGTCATGTCATTTAATATAAGCTACAGGCTGTTTATCTGATGAAATATTGCCAAAGAAAATTCAAACAAATCAGGGTCAGCAAGCTTGCACAGCAGCACATACATAAAGCTTTCCTGTCTTTAGATCTATATTCAAAATACAGTTAACAGATCTATAAAAATTTGTGTTTTTTTTATATTCCCATGTTTAATTCTACTTCTTCCTTGACCTATATATTGGATTGCCAACAAGTGTTATCTGTCTGTAGCTAAGCCCCAATAATAAATTGATATAATTGATCAAGTAAATGTGGCGACACGTGTGGCCGCCATTTTAGATTACACGCAGGTCAACATGGAATCCACCAGTTTGGGTATGGATAAGGAATTGGCAGATTGCCCCACATCGCTGATGTTTTCCCAGTGTGATTCGAGAGGTAGGGGGAGGTTCGCGGAGGGTTCCCAATGCCCATGCAGAGGACTTTTCAGGTGCTGGGCAGGTACACCCAGGACCGGTACACCTGCAACAGCTTACAAATCAGGTGGCTGCATCTTTCCACAAGACATGCAGACTGCATTCATATTGCTTCTGATACATTTAGCAAAACATTGGACTTTCATGGAGCAAACTGTGCTGTGGGTACTGCTGGCATACTGTCATTGTTGACAGGCAGCGCAAAAAAGGTTATTGTCAACTATAATCAGTCATTGAACAAGTTGAATTCAAATGCAATTATTAGGGGAAATTGTTTGCTGATGTAGCATGTCTGTGGCATGTCTGTCATTAGCTCTAGAGCATGTCTCTCCTTCTGTAAGGGTCTAAGGCACCTCACTCAGCTGGGCACGGTCAGCAAATATCACTACATAGACTGTCACTGGGTTCTGTGGACATACAACTGTGGTCCTAGAACTCGCCAGCACCACACTCAGGGTTCTGCAACATCTTTTGCCAGAGAAAGTAATTTATGCAGATTTGGATGTTCAACCGACAACTGAAAGGTTCCACACTATAAAAAGACTGTATGATTTGAACTATGTTTAGCAAAAGTGGTGTAGGACTTCAGGAGTATTAAGCACCAAACAAGACTGGTGTGATGGCAAACACTTGCCCACAGTGATGCTATTTTGGTGGTACACTGACCACAGCATGAATGACTGAAATTGGATGTGTGGTGTTACAATAGACGTTTGATGAAACTGGTAGAGTTATTAAAACTCATTCTACCAGCTTCGGTAATCTTTAAAATAGACTACAGTAAATTTGTATCTTGACTTGAATCTATTATTTTGGACTGTGAGGAAACTGGTGATGTGAAACATGATGTAAAACAATGTAACATGGGCCATATAGCAGTATTTTCCAGTAAGCAATAGTATTCCATCTTAAATAAATCTGAGACATGTAAGGTTTATTTTCTGTGCTTACAAGCACATACAGTGTGTTAAAAATATGCTGCCATACCAGTATTATCAATAATGCATTCATTGGTAACATGTAAATGTGTCATCAGTGTTTGTCATCTCCCTAAAGAGATCATTTTTTTCTTGTTGTTAGTTATGGAAAATAAAAAAATAAAAAATAAAAATAAAAAATTATATATATATATATATATATATATATATATATATATATAAATTATTTTTTTAATGTCAAAAATGGTGTTTAAAATAAATACATGCTTCCCCAGTAGTGTGTATTGCTTTAGAGGTGTTTTAATAAAACAGGACGAAATAAAGTGAGTGTTATGGGCATGTAGAAGAAGTTTCACTCTGGGAATTCTTACTCATCTTTCTGTTTGTCAGATTTTGACCATAATATATTCTCAAATCATTCTCAATATGGCAAGCATGACAGTGAGAAGCAACTTGCAATATTTAAATGCAGTGTGGCTCATAAAGCAAAATGTCTCTGCTGCTGCACTCCATCCATCAGATCAGCTATCCATCACATGCCATTACAGACCAATTCCTGCAAAACACAGAAGGATAAACGCGCACAAACACACACACACACACACACACCAATATGTAAAGCACTTTCAAACTGGATGAGTGGTAAAATCTTTGTTGTTCATATTTTAATGTACAGCCTTTTTAATTACTCATTTATTTTTAAGTGTGTTGCTAGGAATCTGTAAATTTACTTGAAATGTATCACAATACATTTCTTGTTACTAGTACTACTTGCTTTCCGTAATTCATACAAGACTGTAGATCAGAGATAGTTAAGTGTAGATGTGTAGGATAGCTGACCAATGTGTAAACAAGTAGATCCCACTGTGTACAGTCATGCCCAGTGCACAACAGATAGAGATGGATTGTATGAACACTGGCTGATGGGTACAAACACAGCCTTGACATGCTTTAGATTTAAAGAGAGAATTGAAAAGCTGAGGCAAATCAATGTTAAGGAAAGCAACAAGGGTCAGCTCTTAGGTACACATGATCAGCACCACAGCCAAATGATGCCATCCATCAGAATGGACAATGCAATTTGCCATCCATTTCCTCATCAATCAAACTTGAAATGTAAGAATCAGTATCTCTTCTGGGCCATGGGGGATGTGGGAGATTCAATGCTGAAAAAATGATTAAATATTGTATATAAGATGAGGTCTAAAATTATGTTCTTACTTACAAATGTTTGTGTGAAAATTTGTGTGTCAATTGTAGAATATCTGAGGTTTTTTTTTATCATTGAGTAAACAGAAAGATGACGTAGATTTGACTTTACATTGTGTTGTTTTTTGGAGACTTCTTTTCAGAGTGACTTATGAGTTTAAGTTATGAACATCAAATTGCAGTAGTTAGTTAGTTAGGGTGTATGCAAGATAAAACGGAGATCAGGTATTAAGGAGCAAATGGGAAGATTGTCTTTTTAATTCAAAGTAGGAAAGGTGTTTTGTCTTTCATTCATTCATTATCTTCCGCTTTATCCTATATTAGGGTCGTGGGTGGGTGGGTGGGGGGGGGGGTTCCCCATGCCCATCCAGGGGAGAACGTTTCGGGCGCTGGGCAGATAGACCCAGGACAGGACGCCAATCTATCGCTGGGCACACACACTCACTCACACAGACACGCTCTATATGGGGGAATTTGGAGAACTCAATTGACTTGATCCATGTTTTTGGACTGTGGGAGGAAACCGGAGAACCCGGAGGAAACCCACGCAGACACGGGGAGAACATGGAAACTCCACTCAGATAGGGATTCGAACCGGGAATCCCTAGTGTTGAGAGGCGATCGTGCTAACCACTAAGTCACCGTGTTGCTCTATTTGTTATATATATAATATATATATATTGTTACAACCCCCATTCGATCGTCTAGGGGATGTGGAGTAGCAACATAAAACAAAGACCACAGACCAGAAAACAACTTGATTTCAAGAAATATATACAGTCCCTGACATAAATTCTGTCGCGTTTCCATGTTGTGGAAACAAAAGCTTATAACCTGACTTTAAATTCATCCATTGGTTTTTTAATTAACGAAAATAAATTTGCTTCACTGCAGAAATATTGATCATTTAATGAACACAGAAAGGTCAGATTTTGGCAAGACAAAAGTTTTGTCGCCTTGTCATATAATGCACCCAATCCTAGTTTACAGCATCACCTGTGCTCACTAATTGATTGGTTAATTAGTGGGTGTGTATAAATAGAACTCCAGCACCCCAGACCTTCTCTTGCACTGCAACTTGACCTCTGGTAAAGGCAGGTAAAAAAACGTGTGGCATTTGCCAAGGCCCACAGCCTGCTAAACGGATGGACGCTGGAAAAGTGGAAGAAGGTGGATTTCTCAGATGAATCTTCAGTTGAATTACATCACAGCCACCGCAAATACTGCAGGAGACCTACTGGAGCCCGTATGGATCCAAGATTCACCCAGAATTACATTCAGTATGGGGGTGTGCGAAACATTTGCAAGGTGGAAGGCAATATCAATAGCCTAAAATATCAAGAAGTATTAGCTACATCTTACATTCCCTCCATCTCCTACATCCATCTCTACATCAAAATTCCTCAAGGCGAAGATCAAGGTGCTCCAGGATTGGCCAGCTCAGTCACCAGACATGAACATCATTGAGCACGTTTGGGGTAGGATGAAAGAGGAAGCTTGGAAGACAAAACCAAAGAATCTTGATGAACTCTGGGAGACATGTAAGACTGCATTCTTTTCTATTCCTAATGACT